>JAZHYW010031336.1:0-53796 GCA_037355805.1 Ixodes ricinus | reverse complement strand
AAATGTCCAGCTTCGTCACTCGACGTCCGAAACAAATTCAATGGTTCAATTTACCGTAGGAGATGACCTCGCGCGCTTCTGTCGACAACTTCCAAGCGGAGCTCCGTCCAGCTCGATGGCTCAAGTCTCGATGGAGCTTCGAAGTGTTCCACGCGGTGGGCGCTGCCTCAGGCCCACGAGCGAAAGATGATCGACTTCGGCAGGGACCTGCCACCGGAAGATGCGCACCCCGAAACAGGCGCCCTTTGAAGCGCTCCGTGAACTTGAGGATTGGACCTCAGGATAAAATGCATTCCGGTCGAAAGGTCGTGAGGGAAAGCCTGCTCCTTTCGCTCCAAAAACAATGGCTCAGGGACCACCAGGGACGCGGTAAAAGATTGAAAAGAGGGGCGGAAGGGGGGGGGGGGGGGGGTACGAGAAGGGACTTTTTAAAGTAGTGCATCTCAGGAGTCGCATACAAAGAACCAGCGTTCTTATTCTGGCTGTTTTATTTTTACATTTTGGCTTGGGAAAGGGCCGGGGGGGGGGGGGGGGGGGGGGGGGGGGGGGGCAGAATGAAATATTTTTGCGCATGAAAGTGTTTTACCGTTGCGCACAATTCTAGCATTTTGTAGCATAACCTCAAATAACACTCCCAGAAAAGGGTGCTGAAAGCAAGTCATTGTACTATTCGGGCTTCGGGCGTTTCTCGATTGGCTGGCATCGTCCACTACGCTTTGCAGGAACTGACATTCCCATAAGAGTCCTCTATACGCTACAAAGCCTGGCGGTTCAACGACGGAACCATCAAGTGCCCTGCCGCACATTTGGGAGGGCGAGGATCTGATAGCACAGAGCATCAAAAAGTAAATTCTCGGCGAACCTGGACGTCGGACGCTTACCGCTTTTGCAGTGACAAGTGACCCTGAACTCACAGACATTCGATCGGGAGCAGTGTGTTTCGGCGACTCACCACAGCGGGGCGCCAGTCTATGGCTCTCCGTCTCCAACCGTTGTCTGCCACTCCGACTTTTCCAGTTCGGCGGCTGCTTCTCGTGGCTATCTGCCAGGCTTTGTCAGCAGATAAGAGGCTATGATAAATTTTATTCCCCTCACCCACTCCGCCTCTTTCTTCGCGCGTACACATTTATTTCTATTTAAGAGCTCTCCGCAATCGCACGCCATCACAGAGAGTCCCTACTAGCATAGCGGCGCTATATTCATCTAGTATTATCTTTTAATGATTACCGTTAACGCGAATTTAGTGGTATTGCAGAAGTGATTGTTATAAAGAAGTATACTTTGTAGCAGCGACATATAAATCAAATTACCATTCTTTATAAATTATTGAACAAAACAATCGAAACTAGCAAGCTGGCGCAGCAAACCCTGCAAGTCAAGCGATACAATAATGACACACTAAAAACTTAATCGGAGCTCGAGTAATGGCCTCTATTTTTTATGCGTCAGCAACACCACATGACAGAGGAAACATACCAATTTTATGATGCTAGACTGAGCCATGATTGCTAGACTGTCGGCATGTTCAAAACGTCTACCGAATACTTCCAACAAAAGCTACTTCAATGCTCTCGCACAGTGCGAGGACGCCAAATACCAGGATCGGAGCTTTAACTATTAATGCATCATTCCTCATGTTTCGTGCCTCATTAGCCCAATCCTAATTCGTGGCTGTCCAAAGGGGACGCATGCAAACGCTCTGCATGGTAAATGCTGTACCAGAAGTGGCCATTTTTCTCCGGTAGCCGGTCCGCCTGAAAATTACCATTTTTTCTCGTTCTTATTTTGCTGTTGTTTTCTTTTTTTTTTAAAGGGGGGGGCAGGAAAGCTAACCATTCCCTTTGAGTCCTTAGACATGATGTTGGAAATAACCCGTAATATTTTTACTAAGCATACTAACGCACTGGTTAGATTCCTAATTCCGAACAACTGAAGAATTTTCTTTACTGACATGTGTACTATTGAACTATTACTGTCCGCATTTTTTTCTTTCTAAACGCATTTTTATTGTGATTTTCTTTCTTGCAGAACACTTGCTTAATTTTTGTTTTCTTTTTTTTGGAGAGCAATAAAGTTTTGTTCACGCACTTGTGTTTGCATGGGACCAACTTCTTGTGATCTCTTACTACTTGTGATCTCTTACATTGGCTCGATTTCTAAGCTCACCCTGGAACTCCATTTTACTAGAGCGAAAAATTTTGAGGTATTGTGAGATCAAACGGTACGCACTCGGCCTTCGATTTGAGCGGGGCCGGGTACAGCTTGTAGGTGTTCGGTGCTACTGCTCACCCGCAAGAAGTGACCAACGAGGCAGATCTCAGAAAAACACACCTTTGCTTTCTGGTGGCAGCCGACTGACTGCCGAGCGCCCGAGCCTACGCGCGTAGGCTCGCGCGCTCGGCAGTCAGTTGGCTGCCACCAGAAAGTAAAGGTGTGTTTTTCTGAGATCTGCCTCGTTGGTCCTTCTTGCGGGTGAGCAGTAGCACCGAACCCTACAAGTTGTACCCGGCCCTTTCTCGAAGACAGTACGTACGTTTGATCTCACAATACCTCAAAATTTTCGCTCTAGTAAAATGGAGTTCCAGGGTGAGCTTAGAAATCGAGCCAATGTAAGAGATCACAAGTAGTAAGAGATCACAAGAAGTTGGTCCTATGCAAACACAAGTGCGTGAACAAAACTTTATTGCTCTCCAAAGAAAACAAAAATTAAGCAAGTGTTCTGCAAGAAAGAAAATCACAATAAAAATGCGTTTAGAAAGAAAAAATGCGGACATTGTTCAATAGTACAATAGTACAATAGTAAAGAAAATTCTTCAGTTGTTCGGAATTAGGAATCTAACCAGTGCGTTAGTATCGTTAGTAAAAATATTACGGGTTATTTCCAACATCATGTCTAAGGACTCAAGGGAATGGTAGCTTTCCTGCCCCCCCCCCTTTTTCAAAAAAAAAGAAAACAACAACAAAATAAGAACGAGAAAAAAATATTATTTTCAGGCGGACCGGTACCGGAGAAAAATGGCCACTTCTGGTACAGCATTTACCATGCAGAGCGTTTGCTGCGTCCCCTTTGGACAGCCACGAATTAGGTGGAGCTAATGAGGCACGAAACATGAGGATGATATATTACTAGTTAAAGCTCCGTCCAGGTAGTTGGCGTCCTGCTTTTGTGCGAAACACTGAGTAGCTTTTATTGGAAGTATTCGGTAGACGTTTTGAACATGCCGACAGTCTAGCAATCGTGGCTCAGTCTAGCATCATAAAATTGGTATGTTTCCTCTGTCATGTGGTGTTGCTGACGCATAAAAATGGGTTTACTCGAGCTCCAATTAAGTTTTAGTGTGTCATTATTGTCGTTTGATTTTGCGGTTTTGCTGCGCCAGCTTGCTAGTTTCGATTGTTTTGTTCAATAATTTATAAAGAATGGTAATTTGATTTATATGTCGCTGCTACAAAGTATACTTCTTTATAACAATCACTTCTGCAATACCAGAAATTCGGGTTAACGGTATCATTAAAAGATAATACTAGTATGAATATAGCGCCGCTTGCTATAGTGGACTCTCGTGATGGCGTGCGATTGCGGGAGAGCACTAAATAGAAATGAATGTGTACGCGCGAAGAAAGAGGCGGAGTGGGTGAGGGGAATAAGAATTGTCATAGCCTCTTATATACTGACAAAGCCTGGCAGATCGCCACGAGAAGCGGCCGCCGAACTGGAAAAGTCGGAGTGGCAGAAAACGGTTGAGACGAGAGCCACGTGACTGGCGCCCCGCTGTGGTGAGACGCCGAAACACACTTCTCCCGATCGAAGACGTGAGTTCAGGGTCCTTGTCACTGCAAAAGCGGTGCGCTGACGTCCAGGTTCGCCGAGAATTTACTTTTTGATGCTCTGTGCTATCAGATCCTCGCCCTCCAAATCTGCGACAGGGCACTCGATGGCTCCGTCGTTGAACTGCCAGGCTTTGTAGGTATAGAGGAGGCTATGGGAATGTCAGTTCCTGCAAAGCGTAGTGGACGATGCCAGCCAATCAAGAAACGCCCGAAGCCCGAATAATACAATGACTGCTTTCAGCACCCTTTTCTGGGAGTGTTATTTGAGGTTATGCTACAAAATCTAGAATGTGCACAATGGTAAAACACTTTCATGCGCAAAAATATTTCATTCTGCCCCCCCCCCCCCCCCCCCCCACCGGCCCTTCCCCAAGCCAAATGTAAAAAAAAAACAGAAAAGAATAAGAACGCTGGTTGTTTGTAGTCACGATTCCTGAGATGCACTACTTTAAAAAAAGTCCCTTCTCGTCCCCCCCCCCCCCCCCTCTCTTTTCAATCTTTTACCGCATCCTGGTGGTCCATAATTATGGTTCTGGAGCGAAAGGAGCAGGCTTTCCCTCACGCCCTTTCGACCGGAATTCACCTTATCCTGAGGTCCGATCTCAAATTTTGGAGCGCTTCAAAGGCGCCTGTTTTGGAGTGCGCATCTTCCGGTGGCAGGTCCTGCCGAAGTCGATCATCTTTCGCTCGTGGATTTGAGGCAGCGCCCACCACGTGGAACACTTCGAAACCCATCGAACTTGAGCCATCGAGCTGGACGGAGCTCCGCGGAAGTCGACAGAAGCGCGCGAGGTCATCTCCTTTCACTCGGCGGTGCGCATGCGTGGCGATGTTGCCTGACCGGCCGGACCGTGGAATTTGTTTCGGACGCGTCGGTTGTTGAAGCTGGATTGTGACGGCCCGAACGCCTCGCTTGGATCAGGTGTGCAGAAACGGGACTGGAGCGTGGCGAATTGTAAGCGCTGAAATGTGTGATTCTGAGAAGGATGAGAAGAAAAGAACGAGAGAAAATCCAAAGGAAGCAGATGTAAGGTTAGGCGGGTTCACGCTTGCCGCAGCTGGTTGTTTCACTTTTTCACACAGGATGCTGCCGGCGTTTTCTCGTGCAAAAGGCAAGAACCGGGAAAGTGATGGTTCGCTACATCTCTGTGTTTATAAAGTTGTCATCAGCCATCTCAGTTACACCGATGGCGCTCGCTGGAAATGCGCCCCCCTGCCCCCGCCCCCTTCCGAGGCGGCCGAAGAGTGGAGGCTCGGGACGGTGACGAACGCGAATGTCTTTCTCGCTATTTGTGCGATGGGCTCCGTCGTACGGTTTCATTCGCCCCGCCGGTGTCGCGTGTTGTCTTCGCAGTTGAACAGTGACAGTAGTGGCTGGGCGTCGGACAGCAACCAGATTACTTTTCCAGCCTTCCTGTGTATTCTGGGGGAAACGTACGTGATATTTTTCTTTTCGGCTTGGAATAATAGAAATCAGCCTAGTTTCTTCCCTCATATGGGCACTATGTAGCTTTATTCACGTGATTAAAGTGTAATTTATTTAGTTAATGTTTTTATAACTGATTTATGTTTAAGTTAAGAAAAATTGAGGCACAGTTCTATGTTTTACAGCATGATATGTAAATAGAAGTTATAATTTCGAGCAAATCAACAATTAAAACTTAGTAGCGTTTATTGAAGTTGTTTATTGAACATAGAGATGACGGATTCGAAACTGAAAGTGACTTGGCCGGAACAATAAAGATATAAAACTGGAAACTAGAAATCTGAAGAAACACTGAAAAAATAAATACGTCAACATTTTGTTACGATCGCCAGTGTTCTTCGAAAGAAAAACTCCCCAGAAGTTATGTGCTGTTTTTTCTGGTGTTAAAGGACTATCGTGAAGCGTACGATCTATAGGATTAAAAAAAAAATATAGCCCAAGAGACAGTCAATACATGGCCAAGGCGAGACCGAGTGTATTGCGTGAATGGCCTGAAAGGCTTGAAAGCAATGAAAACAATGTGAAAGTGGAACAGATCCAGATAAAGCTCCAAGCGACCGTGCGTTTGGGGCGTCTTGCTGTCGACAAAAATTGCGAACGAGAGAATGAGACTATCTTTTGTTATCTATGCAAACCTAAAAGAAAGAAGAGAAACGTTATTTATTTTAGAGCAACAACTACCGCATTTCAGAGCGACAACCCTCGGTTACTGCTTCATTTTGATTACGCATCCGCAGTTTGTTACTAATCCAGTTCGTGTTCTTCGTTCAGTAACTTCATATTTCGTTCTTGTCGTATCTTTGAATTGTTTGATTTTGCATGTATTAGCATATTTTTGGTGTTTGTCAAGCTGATTCACTCTCTGCGCTTCATAGCATTGACTATACATAATAGTAGTCTGCAACGCCAACACCTATTATACATGTGTTTTGGGCTATTTCAACGCAACGTTCGAAGCCATGAATTCTAAAAATAAACGCTCTGACACGTTGTTTAGAACATCCGATTGTAAAACGGTCCAATTTTTTTTATTTTGTCACACACAACACTAAGCAATATCTGCTCTTATAGTCGAGTGGGAAGAGAAAACGCATTTGGCCTTTTTCCATAGGAATGAATTACCGTAAGTAAACTTTGGACTGTCATGCTGTCTGGTTCAAGATGCAACAGCACACTAGTGCCACTTGAACCTCTAGAGTAGACCGTTTATTGCTAATAACTCTATCGGCAAAAGTGCGCGCGCGTACTGCGCAGGCTGTCAGGCATTGCGGGTGCGTTTCCTTTGAACCACTGAGCAGAGCCGCTGACCTTGTTGATGAAACAGGTGCGGCGGCTACATTTCACCGTGCGTGTGCGCGCATTGCATAGGCGGGCAAACGTCACGGGGCGCTTTCCCTTCAACAGCTGGCCGTCAGCAGAACGAGCTGCGCCTTTCTCTCTCCAGCTCCTTCTCACAAAAAAAAACCTCGCGCCGCGTAGATATTAGAGATTGCATGACGATGGCTGCCATGGAGTTGGCTTTTACGGCATAAACAACAACAACAACAACGGCAACAAAAAACAAGGGCTACTAAAAATCAGAAGTTGTCCTTGCGAATTTTTTTATAACCCTCGGGACGTGAAGTAGAGACAGCAATAACAACAGTTTAATCACTTGCCGTGAGGACCAAGAGACTTGTATTGGCAGAAGCTGGACCCGTTCGTGGAGGATTAGCGCGTTTTTGGAGTGATGATAGAGAGTTTTAGTATTGCGTATTGGAGGAAGCTCTAACGCTGCGCGTTTGTGTTACTGTTGCGTGCTGCGCATCCGCTTCGTCGTTATGCGCAAATCCAAGACGCAATTCGGACTTTGCTTCTGAGCAGGTTGGAACACGCACTGTTAATGAAAACGCACAATGCTCGCGTTTCCTGCTAATATTGAAGCTCACCATTGACTCGGTCGAAACGTGCCTACGCGCGCCGCTCAGTTCGGCGTCGGCACCGTCGCAGCTTTTAATTCATTTATTTATTCGAAACGGTACTTGAGAGCTCACATAAAGCTCAAAAACTTTAGAAGTGTCTTGCGTCGTTTGAAGGTACGCGACCTAATTCAAGCGGATGCAGCGCCCATGAACAAACGCGCCAGCACTCGGAGGTACCCTATGCCGAATTACTTGAGTACACATTTCTATTTTTAATCCACATTAAAGGGACACTCAAGTGGTTTTTGAGTTCGTGTTTTGATGATGACAGCTGAATTTAGACGCCCTAAGATCCCTAAAATCCAAAAAGTATAGTCATACGGTGATTATTTCTTTAATAAAAATGTAATTGAAGGCCGCCAAACCTCGGATCCATCCGAAAACGAAACCACTCTCATTGGTCCTCGCACGCTTATCAAAAGGATCTCGGGCCAATGGCGTTGGACGACGTTCCGTCGCGCAGTGATCCCGAGGTAGCCGCATCGGCCGAACCTCTTTGTCATTCGAGCTTCGATCATGGCGGAGTTCTCTACGCTCGAGGACCTGACGCCGTTAGAGGTTGAAATTCTTCGGCGGACAGCCGACCTGGGGATGATTTCCTATGACGCCACTCCGACGTGCGATGTGGACGATAGCAGCGCTTCGGAGTCATGTTCGGGTTCCGAAGACGACGAAACACCGACCTTTTCGGGCGTTCTTCGATTTGCGGTTTGGGCAAGTCCTAACCAAACCAACGTTTGACATCGCAGCGTTACCTCTGGTACGTGATGTCAAGCGATGTCGCCACGTTGACTTTGGCCTCGGGAGGACGGAGGGAAGGCTGGTTCAGACATGTGCAACGAGCGCGTACCTACGACTGCGTCCGTTGCAACCGGAGCGACCGGAACGACCGCTCAGCGCCGCGCGTACACACACCTGCAACCACTACAACAAGCGCAGCGGGTGGTCAGCACGGCGACCGCTTCTATACGCGGCCGTCAGCGTTTCAGCGGCCCCTCTAAAAGGGGACGCACTGCTACTCAATGCCGTAACAGAATATAGACAGACAGTTTTCTATAGCCAAAAGCTTTATTATTATTTTTCTTGATAGGCTTGCAGGGTACAGTGGATGAAAAAAAGAACATAAAAAGATGCAGTACGCCGTCTTGGACGATCACGACTCTATAAAACACGACATTGCAATAGTACAAATATCGCCACACGCCTTTTCTACGATTATAAAAGACAATGTAATCTTAGTAGCGATATTGCAACGTAGAAATATGATTTCGTGATCAGATAGACGTTGCGAGCGTTCAGGATTGCTAACACTCATCACTTTTCTCCGGTGATGAAAACGCGTGAAAATTCGCATCCTTTATACGGTACGCGCCAGTAATACCTTGAACTTGAGCACACGCATGAAATGCGCCAAATAAGAAATCCGGGCGATGTTCGAGGACACAAATGCTTAGCAAGCACCACTGTAGTCGAAGTAAACAAACACGACGGCACGGGCGTTTCTGCTGTCTTGAGAGTGCCGCCACGACATCGCCGCACGAGTAGGTGGATCTTCCCTTCTAGTACGTGCTGGGTTATCATAGCGACACACGACGAAAATTCACAGTCAAGGATAGCGCTTTTACGCGGAACGATGAGCTTCCACCACGCCGACCACGCCAACGATCACCACCGACGCAACGCTTGTTCGCAGAGAAGAAGTCGGCCCGCGACGGCACGACCGGCATGCAACGCGTGCCACCAGTTCTCCTCGACCTGTGATTGGTCTGCCGCTGCGGTTGTTTCCAACGCAGCGGGGAAAGAAAGGCCGCCAAAATTTTCAAACATACGATAATTTCATTGGTCCTCGCAAGTACAGAAAAGAATCCGCACGTATTTTATTCCTGCGTGATTAATAGGCGGTTCTGCCTTCTAAAACTGAAGATACTCATTCACTGACACTTCCTTAACGCCATCGCACCAAAAGTAACTTCCCCGAAAACCGCTTGAGTCCCCCTTTAAGTGTTTTTCGGGTTGTTTTTTTAGCTTTAATGTAAAGCAATCTCGTTCGAATGGAAATCTCGTAACAAAACTAAACTTCTAAATTCCAATACCTGGCCATATTACCACATCGTAAAAAATAAGCAGTATTTGTTTATCAGACTGACGTATTCACAATATTAATCAGGTGCTTTTCGAAGCCACTTTCAAGGCTTCCTCAAGGCTTCCTCCACAACGTGGATATTGTCCCTTTAGTAAAAAACCTAGGGGTGTAGTTTGAAGAACACTTAGTTTGGAATAAACATATTGAGATGGTTGCAAATAAACTTGCCCGCATTGTTGGAGTTCCGACAAGGCTGCGATATTCTCTACCAACTTGTATAAAAGTGATTATTTTCAACTCACCTTTTCTCTCGAACATCACCTACTGTTATTTAGTTTGGGGGAACAAAACCAGGGCAAACCCTTCAGAAATATTCTTACTACATAAAAAAGCCGTTCGCGCTATCTCTAGTTTAGCCTACGATGATCACACAGAACCACTTTTTAAGTGTCTTAATGTTTGTGCTGTACAGTTTTTATATAATGACTTGCTGCTCAAGAGATACTATGCGGGAAAAAAACAAAATAACAATTTTATTGAGCAATTATCAAAATTAAAACGAAACAGTTGCAGCTATAACACACGTCATAGTGAAATGTGGAATATACCCTTTCCACGTACAAATTACGGTACTCAGTCAATTCTTTACAAACTGCCATCATCACTCAATTCCCACACTGATTAGAAAGTAAATGTGTTTTTGATGTTATTATGTGTCGTTTTATACAACCTTGTTTTTTTCGGTTTTTGTTTTCACTGCATTATTGGCCTAACATATGTTAAGTTCTGTTTTGCAAACTGCTGTATAGATTGTTACTTCTTCCTTGTTTACTATTGTATAATAGCCGCTGTCGCTAATTAGATCAATCAGGGGCACAGACCTCGTCAAGCCACACTCCAGTGGCTTTTTGTCTGTGCTCCCGACATCACCATCCTTGTACGATGTGGTGTCAAATAAAATTTGATTTGATTTGATTTGATTTGATTTGACCGCGGAGTGTTTTGAATACCCCATTTGCTTTGATGGCTGACGAACAAACCTGTCGCCCAGCTCTCTACACTAGCCGCGTGGTGACGTATATTTCGCGGAGTTGTCAATGAGGGCGGCTATATATTGCTGAGTGACTGAAGGTAAATGGGAAGCTCTCTCTTATAGTTTTGGATACTATATTTATAAAATGATGTCTCAGATGTGGTAACGTGATGTCTTGGATCAAAGCGTCCTGGGCCTCGAATGAATCCAATATTGTCCTGGAATCAGCTGTACCGCTTTTCGCCTGATTTCAGGCTGACCCCTGTTTGACCCAGAACCTTTTTTGGACCTCAAGATATCGGGTCTTCATTCACTTAACACGACGAGTCACAAACCGCAAGTGGAGCACAGGCGAAAAAGAGACCAGACAGCTCGTCCAGGCCCTCTTCTCCTCAAAGGTGCTCCACGGCTACAACTACTACTACCTAACACAGTGCCAACGCGACACCGCCGATAACTTTAACAAGGAAGCGATACGGCTTATCACAAGCCTTCAATAGCACACCTTGCTACCGGACCTATACGCTCATGGAAATCTCAACAAGCTTGAGGATGTAGCTGAACAACTCATGTCTGCACAGCTCACTTGGTTGTTAGATACCAAGGCAGGCCAGGCCTTTCTCCAGGAGATCGGGCGCCTACCAATGTCCGCACCAAAACCTCCGCCGCTGCCACCAACACCCTGGGAAAGGCACGTCACGTTAACAGCTAACGCTCTCTTACCACGACGCATGGACGCCGACCATCCAGAGTGAGGAGCATATCATGCCAGGGCGCGCGAGCGGCACGTTGCTGCCCTAGACCCACGACGACACGTCGTTTACTACACGGACACTGCTGGCGGCCTTGTTCCTGCCCAGGGAGCACCCCCAACGTCGGCTGCGTGTGTTACCATTACCCATCTTGATGTGTGGTCCCAACGACTCGCCACAGGAATGGGCATTAAGGGCGCCGAGTTAGAAGCCGTTGTACAAGCCGCCCATCATGCTGAACACAACCACTCAAAAACATCAACCACAAACATCACCATCTACACAGACTCGCAAGTATAGCCTACTCGGAGTGCCGCCACGCATCCAAGGCGACCAGCGACGGCGTGCACAAAATCTACGGCATCGCGTCCCGCCTGCATACGAACCACCAGACTCAACTCCGTGTCCCCTTGGCACCCGCCCACTCGGGTATTCAGGGAAACGAATGGGCCAATAACGAGGCGCGTGCAGCACTGAGCAAACCTTCCGCGCCAATCGTACCCACCATCTGCAGCGGGGCCATTTCGATTCTTCGCAACCCGACGACAGTCAGCCGGACCTTACTGAGAGAGCCGCGCTTGCCAAGCTGGAGCGAAAGAAAATGCTCCACAACCTGAGGACTGCGGCCTCCCTTTTCAACAGGCACAACAGAATGATACCCCCTATGCCAGCAGGAGTGAGCCGCAAGGCCCAGACTCTCTTCTGCCGTACCGACACGAACACCCTTATGCTGCCGGCCCTGCGCAACCGCATATTTCAAGATGACCCGCACCAGGGCTACTGTACAGCGAGCAACAGCCTTGCGACGACGCAGCACGTTATCTTGGAGTGCCCCAAGCACGCTGCGGCTCACTTCAAAGCCTTGGCTGACATCCCGGTAGCAGACTAACCTAACACTTTGAGGACTGTGTGATCCCACAGGATAACCCGCCGCCTACAGGGCGGCTCCTGTGGAATCAGCTCTGCAGCTTCTTCTACGCGGACGGCGAACCAGCGGGGCTCTTCCACCGATGGCCATCGGAGACTGCGAACTCCCTTCAATAACCCCATCGCACGGTCGCGCTTTGGAGCGTTTGGCGACGTTTTGCAGCGCACTACAGTGAAATGGCCGTCGGCCGCTCTCGGGCGCGGCTGTGTGTATGTTATTATTGTTATTATTTTTTTTCAAGGTTCAAGGTTCAAGGTGTTTTATTGGCTAAACATTGATCATATAGCCGAGAGCCTGAGGTAACCAAAAGGCAGAAGCCCGTGCAGCAGTGTGCTGGTTACCTCCTCGACTGTATGTTAACAAATGATAAAATCTAAAATAATGAAGTGGTGATGATGATGATGAGCATGTACAGGTGGATATAGAGAATGAATTGGGTTATACTATTTACACGTTCAGGTCCAGGTTCCGCACCAAGTCCTTAAACTCGGCCACGTCAGGGGCTCGGCGAGCGTTAACTGGCAGAGAGTTCCAGAGAGCGGGGGCCTGAACAAAGAGGGTAGAGGAGGCACTGGTCGTGCGGGCAAGGCGCTGGTCCAGCTTCGATGGGTCACGCCTTGACCTTCGGAGGTATCCATCCGGGATGGAATAGTCCCCGTGAAGGAACTTGTATAGGAGCACCCGCCTGGCGAGATTTCGGCGTCTTTCAAGTCTGGACCACCGGAGGGCCTGTAGCCGCCTGTCGTAGGGTTGTTTGTCTGCTCTTCGCTCCTGTAGGTACAGGGCTGTTCTTGATGCTTTCCTTTGTACGGACTCTAGCCGCTTTTGGAGGTCCACCTGGTGGGGGCTCCAGATGGTGGCACAGTACTCTAGAGCAGGCAGCACAAGAGCTGTGTAGAGTGTGCAGAAAGCGTGGTGCGGCATGTCCCTAGATGTCCTGGTTATAAATCCTCTTAGCCTGTTTGCTCTCTTGCAGACGTGGTCAATGTGGGGTCTAAAGAACAGGCTTCGGTCGAAGTAAACGCCGAGAAGCTTCGTCTCGGTGACCTCTTGTAGCCGTGTGTTGTGGGCTATGTAGGTTACGTCTTCCGGTTTTCGTTTCCGAGATATTCTGAGGTAAACAGTCTTGCTTGGGTTTAGGGGGAGGCCGTTACGTTCGAACCACCTGGAGATCCTGTGCAGGTCGTCCTGCAAGACGTGCCGGTCGTTAGCTGAGTTGATAGTGCGGCAAAGTATGTGGTCGTCAGCGTATCGTAGGATGTTGGATTCGATGCCAGACGTGAGGTCATTAATGTAAAAGTTGAAATTAATGTACAAGTTGCCGCTGCGGATGCTTTAAAGCAGGAGCAGCCATGTCTGGCATTAAATAAAGACGTTTTTGAACTTAACAACTCCTCGGTGTTTGTTGTACCTTCCACCTAAACTACCCTTCTTGATACAGAGAGTTACATTGGGTTTTGTAAATATTTATTTATAAGCGCTGACCAGAATTCGACGAGGGTTAGCGGATCACACGCCCCTGTTCCCTTGATGAGGCTTACAAGTTTCTTCAGAGTAGCAGTAAATATATTCAAAATGCTTCAAAATACTTATTTGTAGAAACAGCAGTCTTGTTTGACAACAAAAGTTTTTAAGTTTCCGGTTTAAGGTTTTTTGTTTATTTTATCGCAATTTATTTTAATATTGAAGGATATATTGGATGCCCACTAAACAATGTTCTGTGTAAAATAAATAGTTTTAACAAAGTGCTTTAAAATTCAGGGTGGGAGGCTCTATGTGCTTAACAGTAGCTGCATGACATGTGTCATGATATTTACCGATGCATGTTTTATCATGGCGTTTCCCTGCTTGTGCGAAAGCAAGGAAACGCCTTGCCGACCATTTGTAAATCTGATTGAAGTGCCCCTGCAAAAAGCTTGGATTTCCTGCTAACATGTTTTGCTGCACTGCAGTGTGAAAAGATATGAGGCGCTCGTCCGGGAACTTATGCAACCGAGACGCGGCAGCAAGGTACCAAGGCCCATCCATATAATAATAATAATAATAATTAATATCTTTATGGCACGAAGAAATATACATCATTACAAGCAGGTCCGCAAAAGCACGTGAGTGCTTGTGGGCGTGACTTGGCAACCAGCAGAGAAACTACTAACAACCTCAAACAACGCAAAGCACAAAAAAAAACAGAAAAACGCAGAACTCTTAACCCGTACAACAATTTAAAAATCGTATGTACAACACCAATTTCTAAGCTCTTTTTTATCACATTGAACGATTGCAGATGGAAAAGTTCATTAGGCAACAAACTAAAGTAATGAGGAACGTAAAAAGACCGTACCCGATTTCCGTAATTTCTGTATACCCTAGGGAGGGCGAACCGCTCTATTTTTCTCAAAACCTTCTGTTTTTTACAGGTTTCTTAAACGTATACGATTGTAATAATTCTTAACTAGTATTTCAGAGATATATAATCTTTCAGTTGACAAAAGCTGTAGCGAACGCATTTTTGACTGTGTTCTTAACTCATGCAATTTGGTTCCATATGCTAAATTTCTACAAATGTTATGCAAAATATTATCTAATTTACTTTTTCTAGACTTCGAACAAGAACCAAAAAGCGTGACACCATACCGAAGCACCGACTCTCCAAGAGCTTGAAAAACCATCATTCTCAAAGTCAGGTTGGTTACACCTCGCAAACGATATAAAAATGCAGATACTGCGCGAAGTCGTTTCGCAAGATACTCAATACAACTATTCCAAGAAAGATGTTCACCAAAGAAAACACCCAGATATTTTATTGAAGATACATATTCAAGTGGCATACAATTACACCTCTCGCAGTTAGAAGTTAGATCGATGTAGAACCACCGAAATATTGAACATTATTGTTTTATGAGGATTACGGAAACACATTAGTTTGGTTTTATCTATGTTAACACACATACGATTGTTTTTTAACCATGCCATTAGCTCGTAGATATCAGAATGAAGGGACGACAGAGCTTCCGATTCATAGTTTCCCGCGAGTACGAGAGCGGTGTCATCGGCGTATTGGAAAACGCATGAAAAAAAGTTCATATTTACCTATTTAATTTACATAAATGTCTAAAATAAAAGGACCCAAAATAGATCCTTGGGGGACAAAAGAAGGAATTATCGGTAGATTACTTTTAAAATCACCAATCTTTACTAATGGACTCCGTTCTGAAAGGTAGCTGATTATAAATTTTATTTATGGGCCTCTAAAGTCCAGGTGCTCCTAGTTTGTATAGGAATAACCTGTGATCAATTGAATCGAACGCTTTTTTTTAAGTCTAGAAATAAAGAAAGAACGAATTTATTTTATCAATATTATCATGAATCTGGTCGGACAAATCATCCAGCAATGTAATTGTTCCTCTATTTTGTCGAAATCCGCACTGTGAATAACACAGCAAAGAAGGCTTCTCACCAAAGGAGGCCATGGACCAAAATACAAACTTTTCCATAATTAGCGATAGCACGGGCAAAATAGAAATGGGTCTATAGTTTAGCATCTCTTTTCTACTTCATTTCTTAAAAACAGGCCTCACCATAGCAATTTTAAGACCATTCGGAATCTTCCCCTCAGAAAAAGAACTATTTTCAGTAAGAGATGTTTTAGCTTTTCGAAATTGACTACAATGTGCATGAAACGAATTCCATCATGCCCGGGTGGTTTGGCCACCGACATACTTTTGATAACTACTTTTAAGTCTTCTTCGAACATCTGAGGCAAGTAGGCGGAATTTCGACCCCTTTCGTCACGTGTCGGGTAGACGGTAGAAGAGCCATGTCACTGGTATTGTAAATCTGTTGCAGCTTGTATAAACGAGGCATTGAACCTATTGCACAATGACTCTACATCGAAGTCTCCAACTGTTTTTAACACCGTTTGATCAATATTTTCTTTACCTTTACCCCCTATTAATTCGTAAACAACATCCCAATTTTTTTTTTGGGGGGGGGGGGGGGGTGGGTATTCTGGATTAATTTGCAAACGGGCAACGTAATGTCTTTTCTTTGCTAATCTTATTTTTGCAGTTACCCTATTACGGAGGCTTCTAAATTCTTCTTTCAATAGGCTATTTCCAGGGTTGGCTTTACATCTGTGCCACCGTTTGTCCTTTTCATTGCACAGCTCCATTATTTCTGTAGTGATCCATACATTCTCGCATTTTCTTTGTTTTAGCTTAATTTTTCTTTCACATGTACTCTAAATATTCTCAAACCATTCGGTCATTCTTTGGTAGGCTGTAATATGATCTAAAGTGAGTAGACTATGCCAGTCGTATTAATTAATTGATTTATCTACTTTTTGGTGATCAATAATCAATTTACAGCGATTATCAGGTTGGCTGTTCAGGATTTCCACGTACACAACAAGCGCTAAAAAATAGTGGTCGGCCACTTTTTCCTTTAATTACACCAGAAAATAATTTTATTTCGTTTAGTCTCACAATATTATGATCAATACATGTGCTTGTAATTCGGTTTCCAAGACGCTCTTCCCTCGTAAAGTTTGATATTACGTTATCTAGTCAAAAACCCAATACAAATTTAAGGTAATCTGCAACTCCGTACTTGGACGTATCCAGCACATCAATATTAAAGTCACCCGGAAGTATCCGTTGCCTATTGTCAAACGTATTCAGAAGCTGCGTCATTTCATCAAAAAATAACGGAAGATTAGAGCTAGGTGTCCTGTAAAGAGAGCAGATAGTAAACGACGTAAACTGATTAGAAATTGTAATGACAAACACCTCAGTAGGACTACAAGATGGTATTACTTTTTCGGAAAACCAGCCAGACTTGATAAACGCAAGTATTCCACCACCCCGTTGCCCTTCACTACAAAATGAAAAATAATGAAAATCTTTTAATATAAACGAAGTGCTAATTTTTCTGTCAACATTTATTTAAGGTAAAATTAAAACATCGATACGATCAACTCGGTCGTGTAGGTAAACAAGTAAATTTTTCCAATTTTGTTGTATGCTTCTTATATTAATATGTAGTAAATTAAGTTTAATTTTACATTTGGTACAGACATCTAGCTCATTATAAAAAGCTCGTTGTCTTGGAGTGTATTTCCATGCTTTATAGCGGCCGCTTTTGCGTTCACTTTTGCTCTCTGTTCATTCTGAGTAGAGTTCCTGTATAGGCTCCCTATGTCAGCCAAAAATTGCGCGTCTGTCTTCCACGTGCCACCGCGATGCTATGCGCCGAGATCCATTCACGTGAGGAGCAGCATCAACATGCCGTGCAAGGAAGACGGCACTACGAGGACGAACGCGCAATCTGGCTCCCGTAGGGAGCCTATACAAGAACTCTAGTTCTGAGTAGCGCGGAGCACTTCTTTTAAATAATTGCTGTTCCTTTCCTTTGGTGAAAAAAAAGGAAGAAGTGGTGCCACCAAGTCAATACTTGCCCTTCGGGCTTCGCCAAATATCGCTGCAAACCCCAGATTTTCGCACCGATTTCACAAAAACGTCAACACATGGATCCAGGAACCCTCCTGCCACCCGGTGAGTGTGACAATTTGACCGACGTCGTCATATTTTTCGTCACATCAGCCTACTCCATACTAGGCCTGCTGCGCCTAAAACCGTTCGGAGGCCGAGTTTGCTCCGGGAGGCCTCACCCAGGCCGGTCTCCTTTGTTACCCCATTGGGATGGAATCTTCTCCCCAAGCCATGGACACGGTGTCGGCGACTGGCCAGCGGTCAAGCCACTTGCTACACAAACTACATGACCATTATCGCGAAGTTCACCGACGGCCTCAACCTAGCCCCCTACCCCACCACGAAATCGGCGATCGCACCATCGAAGCCGCATCCTTAACTTCCAACTAACATTCAGGCGCATATTTCAAGGTGCGAGACATCCAAAAAGTCTGGTCGCTATTGACACATATCGCCCTACCATAGAAATAAAATTGCTACAACTACAACAAGTGAGCTTGGAAGACGCCGCACACCCGGTCCGAACCTACCTCCCGGTCACTGCTGCCAACGTGCGGGGAGTGATCCATTGCATCCAACCACACATATCTGAAGAAGTCATCCGACAAAAACTACAAGTACAAGGCCCTAAAATCCTCCACCTGACGGATCGGCACATCCAACTCCATCCTCATTACAGTCTATTGCACCCAGCTTTCACGCTACGCGCTCTACAATCGCGTCGTGATGCGACTTTATCCCTATCGCCCGCGCAGCCTCTAATGCCACCACTGCTACACGATCGGCCATCAAGCCGATGTGTGCCCCAAAAAGACAATATCGATAACGTGTGCCACATGTAGCACTGCCTTACACATCGAGACAGGCATAGCAACTAGTGATGCAAAACTATCGATAAATCGACTATCGATACTATCGATAGTTTTTCCAAAACTATCGATAGTGTCGCAGGACTATCGATAGTCGACTATCGATAGTACTATCGATAGTTTTTCGATAGTCGACTATCGATAGTACTATCGATAGTTTTTCGATAGTCGACTATCGATAGTTTTTCGATAGTCGACTATCGATAGTACTATCGATAGCGTTTCGATAGTCGACTATCGATAGTCGACTATCGATAGTACTATCGATAGTTTTTCGATAGTTTTTCATAGTCGGCTATCGATAGTTTTTGATAGTCGACTATTGATAGTACTATCGATTGTTTTTCGATAGTCACTATCGATAGTACTAGATAGTTTTTCGATAGTCGACTATCGATAGTTCTGCGACATTATCGATAGTTTTATTACTATCGGTAGTCCGATCTCTGGCGACTATCGATACTATCGATAGTACTATCGATAGTACTATTGATATTTTTGCACCACTATAGTGAACACAGTTGTCGCACCGCCGCTCGCCTCCCTTCCCCCTCTCTTCGCCCAAACTCCAGTCTTCGGCATCACAGAAAGATGAACCAAAGTTGGGATGGTATAGGCCCTGTCACACTGAGGCCACAGTTGGTCAACTCTATCCGGCAACACAAGAAAATCGTGTTGCCGGCGACAAATAAAAAATTTACAGTTTTTTTTTTTTACCGCAAAAATAAACTAGGCATCGCCGAACGCTCATTCTCCACCCAAAGGTAGCGCTAGAGGTCACAACCAGATGCCAAAGTTTCAGCCCGATCCGATACCTTATTCAAAAGTTTTAAGTGATTTTTTGAAAATTTCAAAGGGAAAATGGAACCCATTTTTGCCCGTTTTCGGTTTCTCGTGCCATAGAGCGCCATGTATTCGAAAACTCCGTCGGCCACCATTTTCCCATTGACATTTTCAGAAAATCACTTATGACTTTTGAATAAGGTATCGGATCGGGCTGAAACTTTGGCATCTGGTTGTGACCTCTAGCGCTACCTTTGAGCGGAAAATGAGCGTTCGGCGATGCCTTGTTTACTTTTGCGGTAAAAAAAAAAAACGTGTAAATTTTTTTTTTGTGACTAAATTGTATGTTTGGGATTTGCGCCACCCGGTATGAAGTGTTTCTGTCCGGTTCTTTCTTTTGTGCAATTCGTATTTTACTGTAAAATTGAGTAAGCACCGGCAGTACCCTAAAGCGTCTTTTGTAGCGTGGTGTAGAGCTGAACTGACAGCGTTTCAAAACTGCGACACCGACACGATCGGCCTTCATAACAATCGGTGGAATAAAACTTTGCAACGCTTTTACCTACCGCCTGCTATGTGATCGCTTCATTCCCCAAAACGTCCTGGGTATAGACTTTTTTAATGTTTACAAAATCACAGTCCCGCGTGCGGTCTTCACAGCTCCGCACGCGCGTGTTCGTCGCTTCGGAAAGCGAGGAAAGCACGCGCCATACGCACGAACAGTCAAGATGGCACCGGCCGCACGCTCTTTTTTGGAAAGGTCTATACTTGAAACAAAGCAGATGTCTGGTAGCGGCTGTTTCCAGGTTCCAAACATCAACAACCATGATTAAAGTGGTCGTTTTAATGCTTCGATTTTTTAATCTTCGCTTTCCAGGATTATTTTATTATACTTTATCA
This sequence comes from Ixodes ricinus, assembly GCA_037355805.1. Classification (NCBI taxonomy): domain Eukaryota; kingdom Metazoa; phylum Arthropoda; class Arachnida; order Ixodida; family Ixodidae; genus Ixodes; species Ixodes ricinus. The sequence goes on along the minus strand of JAZHYW010031336.1, from coordinate 33,684 downwards.
GAGGGTGAGTAGGCATGCCATTTTATTTTACTAGCAGTAATGTGAGCTGGTCTCTCGACGGTTCTAATTTCAACACCAATCTGAACGTTCACGACCCTAGCTGTGACCATTTCGACAATCGCGTTCCGTAATTACACAGTAACAACATTCATAAAAATATTTTAGCTGCATGCCTGCCTTAATTATTATTATCTAACGTTTTCCAAGCCTTCATTTGAGTAAGACGTTATTCATAGGCGACTAGCTCTGCCATCGAAGCTATCTATGTTGTCGTGTTGCCGGCCCGAAATTCGCGCAGCCAGCAATCAAGGCAACACACGTTGTCTAACACAAGTTGCTGCTGTTTTTGTTGCCGAAAGCTGTCATACTGAGGCAACATTTTAGTTGTCGTCCATGTTGTGCTGCTGTTGCCGCGATGTGACAGGTTTGTAGGACAACACGGGGAGCGAGCAACAAGTTGCCCGACTGTCGGACAACGTGTTGTGTTGTTGCTGTTGTCGTCGTGTTGCCTCAGTGTGACAGGGCCTTAAGCGCTTGGGCTAGTTGGGTATCCCATTTGAAAAAATGAAGCGAGAAAAAGAAAAGAGGGAGCGACGCAAACTAATAGTGTCGCAAAACTATCGATAGTAAACCGTCGACAGTACTATCGATAGGTTTACGATAATCGGCTATCGATAGTATTATCGATAGTTTTTCGATAGTCGACTATCGATAGTACTATCGATAGTTTTTCGATAGTCGACTATCGATAGTACTATCGATAGTTTTTCGATAGTCGACTATCGATAGTGCTATCGATAGTTTTTCGATAGTCGACTATCGATAGTACTATCGATAGTTTTTCGATAGTCGACTATCGATAGCACTATCGATAGTTTTTCGATAGTCGACTATCGATAGTACTATCGATAGTTTTTCGATAGTCGACTATCGATAGTACTATCGATAGTTTTTTGACTATCGATAGTCAGATTTCTGGCGACTATCGATACTATCGATAGTACTATCGATAGTTTTGCACCACTAATAGCAACACCGCACGTGCGAAACCATGTCTGAACTGTCTGGGCGAGCACCCGCCCGGAACACCGACATGCCCAGCCCGTGCCCAGGTTGACGAACAGACGCTAGCAGGCCAACAATACCGCCGCGAGCGATTCGTCACAGCTCATCTGCCCCGCAAGGACCCACCACCCTTTCACAGCTCAGCGCACTGGCCTGCCCTGCCCACATCGAACCGGTTTTGAGGCACTCGATAGCTCCAGCCGCAGCCGCAGTCGCAGCCCGGGGCATCAACCTAAAACACCACAGACCGCCACCAAGAAGCCAGCGACCCAAGCGGTCGCCTCTGCGCCAAGCAGAGGACTGAACCATAATCCTCGCCGACGCCACAAGATCACCATCGACAGTAACCAAACCAGAAATAACACGAAAGAAAATTTGCTCAAGGGACCGCAGCAGCGACCAAAGTGAAAGTAGCAGTGCCTCCCGTTTAGCTCCATGTGCTAATCGGCCCACACACTCCCGCTCAACACATCCCCATTCCACGTACAGTCAACCGTTGGAACAGGCGCGCGTCGCCCCAATCACGGACAATATTATCGAGGCTATGCAGGAGGGCCTTCAGCCACACACAACGAGACCACAAACCCCGCCCCTCACTCTCCCCACACTCCCCAGCACCACTCCAAATACCGAACCAATCCTCGCTGAATTGCAACAAATCAAAGCCACCATGATTCACATGCAAAACAATATAAGTCAGCTACAGGAAACCATGGCGAAACGCAATGCACTCATGCAAAATCTCGCGGAACAAGTCGCCCACCTCACCCAACGAATCGAACAGTCCGATTTAATCCTAGCCAACATCCAGGTAACTCTCGCGAGGAACGAACTGGTTCTACGAAGCGCCCACACACGACACACCCTGACACTCGGGATAGCCGAAACAAGATCATCATTTCCGAGGCAGCGGCCAGCTCCCTACTCTCACACGATTTATAAGGATCCTACACCCAATGCAACACAGCCCCTAACATCTTCATCTCACACAAAACAAAGCACTATCTGGCAATGGAATTGTCGCGGACTGAAACGAAAAAAACGATTCCTCACATACCACATTCACAATGCCGAAGTCAAACCAGACATCATACTCCTTCGAGAAGCAACCGGGTCGATAACTCTCCCAGGCTCTCAGCTCTTCACTCAACCCAGTATTACACGACAAGACAAAACCTTACACACCGGCACCATTACACCTACACTTGTGGCCACGTACGTCGCTAATCATGTAGCTGCCGTGCAGATCGACACCTCCCACATTAACACAACGACACAGGAACATGTCACTGTTCAATGCAGCCTGGGTTCAAACTCCAAGGGCAGAATAATTACGAACACTTATTGTCTGCCTAATCACCAGAATGTATCTCTCAGTTGGCTGTCGAAGCACGCCGTCGCGTACAGAGGCAGCCCTGTGTTCGTGGCTGGTGACTTCAACGGCGACAACACCACATTGGACTATACACACAGAACACACAACGGGCGAAAACTGGAGGCCTTTATGTCTGACAGCCGGTTTTCTCTTCTAAACGACACCACAATACCCACAAGGGTGGGAAACAGTGTCGAGCACGACACCAACCCAGACCTGACTTCGTACAGAGGTAACCCAACAACGTCGTGGGAGAACTCATTGAAGACGTTGGGCAGTGGCCACTGCATACTAGTGAGTCGTGACCACCTTAACATTTTCCAGGGACCGCAGCACACCGAACCTGGGGCCCCGCATGAATATAACAAAATGGACCCGAGTTCGAGAAAAACTAGAGTCCACCCCCTCAACCCTGCCACACTCTCCGCCTGGACAAAAGCAGTGCACAACGCGTACAACAAACACACAAAAACGATAGCCCGCGACATAGACCATCCATACGTGGACTCCCATTTAGTCAACTTCTGGGACAAACGTCACAGGATAGTTCAGAAATGGCGGAAAAACAAGAGCATTCGACGTCTCAAAAGAGTCATTCAAACCATAACCGACAAAGCACAGGACTATGCTTGCTCACTTGCCACGGAGAACTGGCTACAATTATGCGACCAACTGAACGCTAAGCTCCACATGGGCGAGTATGGCAAATCCTGCGTACGCTACTAGGCCAATCCAAACCGATACACACAATGACGAAATTACAAATGCACACCAAGAAGACGAAGAACAATCTCGCCAACGACATTCAGCAACTATTCTACCCACAATCCCTCCCTCCCACTGCCTTCTTACTCCCCCTCTCCCCCCCCCCCCCAAAAAAAACACTCGAGTATCAATCCAAGAGGGATCAACTCCCCTTTACCATGAGCAACTAGTATCTGGTTCTCCATAGCCTAAAAAGGAACACCACCCCCGGCATGGACAAGATCAGTTGCGCGATCCTCCGAAACTTTCCAGAGACTTACTTGGACTCACTCCAACAGTATATTAACGAGGCATGGGACACGGGCATTCTTCCACAGGAATGGAAGGAGGCGCTCGTGATCCCCATACCCAAACCAGGAAAAACACCTGATAACATAACTAACCTCCGACCTATCTCCCTCACATCGTGCACAGGTAAGCTGATGGAGAAGATGACCCTACATTGACTAGAATGGCATCTGGACAACACCGACGCACTACGCTACACGATGACTGGCTTCCGCAAGCACGTGTGCACACAGGACACAATGATGCGCATACACGAATATATCTACAAATACCCTAGCACATCGCAACTACGCACGATTGCAGGGATAGACTTACTAAAAGCATTTGATAACGTCACACACCGCGCCATTCTGGATAACCTCGTCGACACGGGGCCTGGATCAAAGATGTATGATTACATCGCAGCCTTCCTGACGAACCGCACAATACAGATACAAGTAGATGGCTATACTTCCCCAGAATACACACTAACAGTGGTTGTGCCTCAAGGAGCAATCCTCTCTCCTATTTTTTTAAATTTGTCCCTAAAAGACTTTTTACAGGCTCTCGCAACCATCCCCGACCTACACCACAATCTATACGCGGACGACATAATCATTTGGAGCGTTACAGGCTCACTGGCTGAACAGGAACAAACCATACAGGCAGGCCTCAATACCATGCACCAATACGTTCAGAATATAGGCCTCATCTTCTCACCCGACAAGTCCGAATATGTCGTTGTTACCAATGGCACAGGCAAGAAAGCTGAAACATATAGAGACCTCATACACCTCCACATAGATGGCAAAGCCATTCCACGAAAGCAGACTATTAAAGGTATAGGCTTCCATCTCTAACAGAATGAGAAAGCCGATGTGTGGATAGCAGACACCATACGCCAAATTATTCAGATGCACAACATGCTTAGGCGCTTTACGAGACGCAGTCGAGGCCTCAAGAGCGTGAGCTCCTCAAGACCTTCGAGGCGCTTGTCTACACACGAGCCATGTATCACCTCCCATATATTACACTAACTCGGACCCAAACTAAGAAGCTAGAAACCACACTCCGGAAATGCACGCGACTAGCTCTAGGAGTCCCTCGATTTGCGACTGTACATCTAATCACAGACAGTGACCTCTTTAACTCACTAGACGATCGCATTACTATACACGAACATGCACAACACCAGCGATTAAAAACATCACAACAGGGGCGCCAGATCCTCCCGCATCAACAATACGACACATCCAGACTTCCGCCCCTCCCACCCCCGACCCCACCCTGGGACTCGCTGCCACGCCTAACTGTTCTCCCCATTCCACAGAACATATCTCCTGACAAACACCAACCCCGCAGTGAAGCTCATGCCCGCCGAGAACTCTCACGCACCCCTTCAGACACACACGTGTACTACACGGACGCGAGCCACACACCTACCAGGAGCAGAACAGCAGTAATCGGACCCCGATCATCTTCATCCCGTGAACACAAAGGAGTCCCCTCCTCGACGGCCGCAGAAATACTCGCCATCGCCGAAGCCATCACAGAACCTACCCACTCAACCGATACAATTCTTAACGCACAGACAATCAGGGAGCGTGCCGCTGCTTTCGAGACAATGACTTACCTTCCCACATGCACTCCATACTACAACGACTCCTTCACGCACACCCGCACCTACATATCAATATAGAATGGATACCGGGTCATCAGGGCCTGGGAGGAAATCTGCGAGCGCACAGGCCTTCCCGAGCGAATTCTAATCCGGGAACTCCCACCCTCTGGCCAGAACTCTATAACCCCAAAGAACACCGTAAACAAATGAAAAAGGAACGTACAGCCTTGCAGCTCGAACTCAGAAAACACACCACCACTTCACACACTCCCTCATTCATATTTAGCCGGTCTGACTCTACCATTATTAGACGTGCACAAACACAGACCCTCATGACACCACACTACACTCACTTCATCCAAGGACGTCCTGGCCGACCAGTTTGCCCACATTGCACCGGCTATCCTTCCAACATATACGCTACTTGTGGGACTGCCCCAACGCCCACACATCACGTAACCTACTTCTTTCACCCCTCCCTTCTCACCACCTCCGTCAGGCCTGGACAGAGTGGGCCAATCCGCCCAAGACATTCGAGGCTACACTATGGCCCCTCCTCGTGCGACATGTCAAAACCATGCTTGGGGATGAATGGTGAAAAAACGGGAGCCCCGGACTCGGGACCGAAAATAAAAGTGTTTTCTCTCTCTCTTTCTCTCTCTCTCTCTCCTCTCCTTCTGAACGTGCGCAGGACACGAGCGCCGCCAAACTGCCCGCAAACGTGCGAGCCACAGTGTCGAGCACTGCGCTGCATGCAAATGTAGAGTTCCTGTGTAAGCTTCCTCCGGGAACACAGAGTTGCGCGACAGTTTTCCACGTGCCCCCGCGCAGCTATTCGCCGAGATCGATCACGTGAGGACCAAATAAACTTTTCCGTGCAGGAAAGCCACCGATATGGTCGCCTTCGTCGGCGTTGCAAGCTCCCCGGCGTGTGTTCCCCGGCTCCTGCCTCCTTCTACTCCTTTCTCTTTTCCATGCGCCGCGGCGCGTGGAAAACGTGTTACACATAAAACAAGTGACGCATGATATCAAGCTGCACAAAATGAATCTCTTTCTTACTCTTAGAATGAGCAACACGCCAGACACGTAACATAGTCTAAGGATGGATGATGCGGCACAGAAGATGCAGTTTTGTGACGGATGATATGCGTAGCCAGATGCTTCTCTCCAAGAAACGCCATATTCTCAAAACAAAGTGCATGCAATACCTCCCGCTCACGCCACATTCTGGCGGAGGTTCGAATGTCTGCACGCAGCGATTTATTTATTGGGGCCGAAAATCAGGGTTTCACTTTTTGGATCAAACCCGATTACATAACGAACAGAATTATATTATTAATACTAGCTGAAGTATTACTCGCTGAACACAGCACGCGAATAATTGTTTCTTTTTGTTGCAAAAATATAAAGTTAAGCCGCTTACCCGGTAGCCTTTGTGACCCCGTCAGGTATCCGACAGTAATTGTCTCCCCCGAAGCCCCGAGCGGCGTGGTCGACGTCGTAGACGTTGATGATGTCATTGGTCTTGTCGTCGAGGACGACATGGCTGAAGACGAGTTTTCCGCCCTTGACAATGTTGCCCTTGGAGTTTGAAGACAGGCCAATGCCAGCAGCTTTAAACACAGCAGCCATATCTCTGAAAAAACAAAAAACGTGCGGAGTAAGAACATTTTTTTGCATAAAGCTGTTGATTGCTCTACGTACGTCAATTGCATTTTTACGCGGTGTGTGCCTTTTTAGGCTATACAAAATGGTTGAACAAAATCTGTGAAACCCTGTCTAATTTGGTGGGAGTGAATAAGTTATACAGCGATGCAGATATATTGTGCTAATGACAACGATAAGTCAGATAATTAACAAAACTTTGTCCTTTAAGGTAGTGAAGTTTAATATGGTTCCCAATATAAACTTGCTCAGCAACATCTAATACTATGCCAGTAAATTTTAGAAATTTCTGAAGCCCTCGGGAAGCGGAGTGGTGTAGTAGAGTTACCGCTTCTGCAACAGGCGCAAGTCTGGCGGTTGGAAATCGCAGATGATAACAGCAGCACGCGCTCATCATTCGAGTTTTTCGGACTCTCAGCCTTCAGCCTGTTGCGCGAGTAGTAGCGTTACACCACACCGCCTTCGCGGTCGGAATATTTCTGAAATTTACTGATTTAGGGGCTTTCGGTGATGTTCAGCAAGTTTCAATTTGGAGTCCGATGCCTATTTTTACTAATTCGAAACTTAATTAACAAGTTTTAGTCAATTAACTTGTTTACTGTGATGATTATCCTCCCATATTATGTCCCCTCGTCCGTATAACTCACCTGCGCATGCTGCATTCGCGTGGCGTTTGCTACTTCGAACAAAACTACCTCTAGAGCCTAAAAGAATACAATGAATATTATCATCACAAGCGTTGTTGATCTCGAAATCACACTTAAATGTTGTGGTGCTGTTTGTGGTTTGCACACCCTGGTGAAATCAGGGGCCCGTCAAGCAAACTGAATGGCAAGCTGAAGATTGCTAAAGCTGGTATGGAAACTGGGAAATGTCTTTTTTAATATAAGCACGTGCTCCTTTCTTCAGGTATGTATAAAAACTTCTTTCAGCCTCCCATGCACTGTTGGAGCTGTTCTAATTTAGGTATCCGCGGTTAAATATCTAGAAGTTATCATTACTGAACTGTTCATCGGGAATGAAAGCATCGATATTGTTTAGGGCGGATAGTGTGCACGTTGTCGTTTTTTTAATATTTTATCCTAGTCTCGGCTTCATCATTATGTGGCATCGATAACGTTCATTTTGATGCTTTTAGGATCACGTGGGGAATCCAACGTAAGGTTTCAAGAGCCCCAATGCAAGTAAAGCTTGCTCTTTATAAAACTTCGAACCAGGCATTACCTTGAGTACGCTGCCTATCTGCGGGACCCAGACATTTTCACAAACTCATCTAAGCTCGAAAGAGCGCAGATGGTTGTACCTAGGTTTATTTTCAACCGATATTGATTAACTGCTTGCGTGTCTGAAATTATTAGTTTACTATGTCTTGAACCCCCTGCAGCTACGAGCTGAGAAAAAAAGGTAACATTATTGTACATGATATAAAAAGGCTTAAGCAGTAATCTAAATAAATAACTCCTTTATGTTACCCCAATGTTGCGACCATTTTCCCGTTCACAGCGGAAATATGATCAGGACGTTTGGTGCGTATAACAATAAATAAACATTGTTGCGTTTTTCAGGACTATTATCCTAAAAAATCATGTTGCAAAAAGTTACATCACATAGTTCAAGAATCACAACAGTCATTGCAAATTCGAAAGTTCGGCCTTTTCGAAAATATTTGTGAGACAAAAGAGCTTTAAAGGCGATTGAAAACAGGACAACTGGCGACCGGAATGCTCTTCCTCGTGTGAGCAAGCACGCGCATTTCCAGGCCCGCCAAGGATATCTTCACGTGCATGGTGCACGTGCTTGCATGCATTGTGCACCAGTCGGGACGTCATGCTTAGAAAGGTCTATAGGTGATATGTTTTATACATTGTACTGCTTTTTCTTGTGTGTTTATCGTTGTATTTTTATGTATGTAGATTCCTGCTTGAATTCAGGTGTTATGCAGGGATGCTGAATAAATAAAAATAAATAAAAGTAAGCACAAAACTAGTTCCCAGGTGGTTTGCAATTTCTTCTGAGTCGTGTGTTTATAAGCGCGGAAGTTTGTGTTTTGCAGACCATTCCACTAAAACAGCAAGCAGAAAGAGAAATGCCCTTTCTCCCTTCACCCCGGTCCGCCGTCTGCTCAATAGTTTGGGCAGTAGCAAAATCCTGTGGGCTTGCAAACATGGCGAAAATTGCAATCTTTTCGGCAATAGTAGGCTTAAATGCGCGGATTCCGATGTGCAAGTTATGCAAAATGTTATACCCGATAAAGAAACTAACCCGGCACATTCCTGCTCTCGCCTTCAGCGCAAAAAAAAGTGAATACAACTTTAAAAACAGCGCGATGTGTGCCTTCGGTAATTATGTGTGGGAAGTGTAGATTAAAAAGTCTTACAGGAGTAATAAAAAAAATAAAGCTCCGACAAATCTTTTGCTAACCGGTGTTTTTGAAGCCCGAGTCGCACTGCTTGTAGTGGGGTATTCATTGGGCGTCATATTTGAAGCCGACGTTTACAGCGTGTGCTCGATACGCGTTCATATCAAGAGCCTGCTAAGACCGGCAATCTACCGTTACGTTTAATAGCACAACGTAAGGATCTCGCTTCATCCCCAACTTCGTGATTTCCGTACAACTTCATTGTACCAGGAATTTCGACATCTGCAGGTCGGAAACGGGTGCCGAGACAGAGCGACCGGAAGTATTTTTGGAAGAAATATACGACTCGTGCTTGTAAACGGAAATAAAAAAGGGTCCATACTTTGTTTCATTTTTCAGTCCGACACCAGCCGACACCACGACCTGATATAGAGCCATGGATGTAGGAAGCTTCTGGAGGCGACGGGTCGCCACGAGAAGTGAAGCCGGAGGATACTTCCGGTTTGGAGGGACACGGCCCCAACGACGACCAGAACCAAAATACGCTGTTGGACGTAAAGTCCGGCCGACTGGTCGCCAGCAGCTTTTTTAATGCGAAAACATTAAGTGTCTCATGGAGCGTGCTGACGTCATCAGTTTGAAGCGCGAAAACGGCGACCTAGCGTCCTTCGGTTCCATTGGCTGGCGCACGTCGACGGGGCTCCCATTGGCCGCAGCGCTCGTCAGTTTCCACGACCGCTCCCCCATGGCACAGCGCGTCCATCAGCGCGCCGTTAACACGGAGCGTCCAAGGTCACCGTGCCCAGGGGAGCACACGCGCTGACCGGCGACGAAAAGTACGCAGCAGACGCAAAAGGGAGCGGGCGAGCGGCTTGCATGCGTTCGCATGCACAACTCACAATAAATGCTTAGGTGTACCTCGATCTTTTTTTTTTTTTTGGTCACCCGTTGGGTACGTTTCCACCGAGTGCGACATCTACTTTCGGCCTAACCCGGGAATTTCTCCTTTGGCTGGCTTGGGTCGGTATGTCGCCTCATCTCCTTCCTACATCCATGCAGCAAACCGTTAAAGACGATGACAGCCATGATGATGCCCATTAGGACCTGAGGTCGGACTTAAAGCTAAACACAGAATAAAGCTCTGGTGAAGAGGTCAAAATATCGTTTAGCATTAGCGCCGTGAATATTTCTTTTCTTACGTTGAACAAGATGAAAAGATGCCTTTTTATGTATGCCAGTACTTATTATAACATCGATCACGAAGATACACACATACTCCTTCCTTCCTTGAACCTTCTTTTTGACATCTATAGGCATCCTGCGTTGCCCGGGAGGCGCTGACGAAAATGACTTGTTAGGACTTATTTTGGGTAGTACAAACTTGAGCGACTCAAACTGCCACACATATAGAAGCGTGCCTGCTCTGGCGCGAAACACGATAACGAGAAGAATAGAAAAAAAAACGATAAATGCTAACGCCGTCGAAGCACAGGCCAAAGCTAGGACGATAAGAGCGTGAACTAAGAAACGCCGTATCACGCGTCCCAAAGTAACATAAAGGGGAAGAAAAAACAAAAACGTCGGGACGCCAGATGTTCTAACGTCACCACTTAGAGATACGAGACGCGTACCCTAGCGGTGGTGGCATGAATCCGGAACTTTCGATTGTCTTGCGGCGTTGAATGTAGCCGATTTCGGACGTCCAAATGTGTTTTTCCCGTTCTTCTGCACTACACAGAAGGAAAAAAATCACGGCGAAGGCGCCACAATAGTGGGAGTCCCAAGCAGGTGAGCATGTACTACCCAAAACGAGGGGGTCACAGTTTGTTCAATGCTTCAGCGCAGGAGGCCCATTTCCGCGTCCTGATTTACATGTCCCTTGAGCCTTTTTATATCGCTGTCCTTGCTAATGTCACGTAAAAGGATGATGGTATAACAGCCTCCCTTTACAATTTGTTTAGCTATACACTTCAAATTTTTTTTTTTTTGCATTGCAGCAATTTTTTTAGTGACTTTTTTCTGTAGCACGCTTTAGGCATTTTCATAACCTCTCATATATAGTTTCGCGAGCTGAAGCCCGCATTTCTCAAACAAATGAGAGATGTCATCGGCTCAGTGAAAAAACACGTACAGTTAAATATAACGCGGGAATGGGGACCGGAGAGACTGCGTCGTATACCGGCTGAATCTAACAGCTTATGCGGTTGTTGTTTTCTGGAGTTACACTCTCAGCTCCGAAACAATTATCAATGCGTAAATCGGCGATAAAAAGAAGCCGTTTTTCGATTTCGTTTTTTGATGTTCAAAGAAGGTCGTCTTTATTAAAGAAACTGCAAGATCACAAAGATATGGTAGCCCGGCATGGTCAATGCGTAGGTGTGACTAAATTCACGTCATACTTGGTTGATAACGCACTAGGCATGACACTCGACAGGAGAAATTTCCGATCCGCTCTTTCATTGGAAAACGAATAGTTCGTTTCTCTGCTCAACTTTAGAATGCCTCCGAGAATATAAAACGAAAACAGGCTTCGCGTTATTGCGATGTCGATGTCTGGATTGCTCCAAAGAACCATTTCTGCACATACGGGCATATCACTTGAGGCCATAACCAGAATAATTCGAGCCTACAGGGACAAAAAACGAGTCGAAGATGCACCTCGCCAAAGCCGCAGACGAGCAACCTCGGTCGCAGAGGATCACCTCATTGTTGCAGCGATTGTTGATGACCCTTTCATGTCTGCGCAACAAATCAGACAAGCTTTCAACCTTGATGTGTCCTTAAACACGATAAGGCAACGGCTCCGGGAAAGTGGGCTGGAAAGCCGTAGGGCTTGTCAGAAACCATTTTGGACAGCTCGCCATTGGACGCTATGGCTAACATTTGCCCAGGAGCATCGCGCGTGGACGTTCGACGATTCGAGAGACGTCATCTTTAGCGACGAGTCGACATCTTGCACAAGGTTAGACCAAGGAAAACGTGTGTTGAGACCGGACTGTCCCAGGTAATGTTTTGAATAAACGCGGAGTTTGTATCGTAGAAAATACGAAAAAGGGGGGACGAAGGCGGACATGCCAGGCAGTGTGCCATTGACACCAGCTACTTTTCAAGAAATAGGATTTTGTTTGTGAACCCGTTCTACTAACCTTTTTGTTCTTCCTAGGTATGATCCTGCCTACTTCCAGCAAGTGCTCGAAAGTGGTCGGAGCTCTGTTAATATACGGAGAGCTATTTCTCTGGATGGACTTTGCCCTCTCGTCAGACTGGAAGGACGATTCACGAGAGGAGTATTTGATCGCCTGATCGACGACGTCTTGATCCCCTAAGCTTTGGACGGGCCTTTCCCCGATGGGGATTACATTTACCAGCTCGACCAGTCTCCATTACACACTTCAAGAGAAGTCCGTTTCCTCCTCGAAGAGCGCTGCATTCGAACGCTGATTTGGCCTCCGAGAGGGGCAGATATGAATCCACGTGAGAATGTGTGGGGCCTGATTAAAGCATCGCTTGCGAGGCAGTATGTCGTCGACGCTTGGACCTCAGATGATCTGTGGCAGGCAGTTCTCCACGAAAGGGACACGCTGCGAAGGGACCCAGACTTTGTCATATCCCTATACGACTCAATGAAGCGGAGGGTGGAGGCGGTGATTGCTGTTCCTGGGAAGATGACACGTTACTAACACGGGCATCTGTGAGAAAGCTGCTGACTATTTGTTTCTTGACGAGACAGCATTTCCTATTGGCAATCCCATCTTCTTCTTTGTTCATTTATTGCTTCAATTATGTGCCGAACCGGCCTGCTAGAAACGAAGTAAGAAATGTTTTCAGTATGTTTTGTCAAATGTCAAGATCTGTCATAACGTCACCAACATTAAAGCCAATAAGAATCGGTACCATATTATTTGTATATATCTAAATTTTTGTTGAATAATTTTGTATGGTTTCTTACAGTGGAAAGTAGTCAATATTTGCGTAATAAAAAATATAAGAATTTCGGGAATAGTGTTTTACGCTATTTTTTAAGAAGCACTAAAAACCTGTACTTTATGGCGTAAAAGATGTCAAATAGAAAACTATACCCAAGACTGTCACTGTTTCGTAAAAAACAAATTGAATTCCTTTAACGCTTGAATTCTTTCCGCCAATGTTATGTTGAGAATAATGAATATAAAGATATCCCTTCGTTGAGATCACTCCGAATTATCAAGGATGTTAAGAGGAATGGAGTTGTAATCAAACCCTAAATGGAGTGGCAAAAACAACAAAACAAACGAGTAAACATTTTAAGCGTGGGTGATAAAGAAAGAAACGAGGAGGTCTTGCGATAATTGTATTTGGGAGTGGCAACAATCGCAAGAAGAGCCGCCTTATCTTCTGCCGCCTCATTGATTTAATCGCTACACAGCTCTGATATTAGTTTCGGCCACCACTCCCGCGTTATAGTTAACAGTTGAGCACACTGTACGTGACCTGTCTTTTTAGGGCAAGCGGCGCCCTTTCGGACAAAATTTAAATAAATTGCATATGTAGATGAAGTCAGATTAAACATATAATAATGGCCTCTGGCGAATTCTTCGAACGCCTCTCAGCCAAATGACTATCGCCTTTAAGAAAGAAAATATTTCTATGGGAAAACTAGGAGAACGGGAAATTTGTTGAAAGAGTCCTTAGGTCGAGATAGGAAGGATTTAAATTAACATTATGAAAATGGGCGTAACCGAGAGAGAAGCTAATAAAAAAATAGTAAACAATCTACACAAGATTTTCAGTGTGGTCAATGTAATATTAAGAGGTTAGGGTACTAAATTCGGGTGAAGCATGAAGCAGCTGTTCAGCCCAATGCTCTGGGATTTTTAAACTACAAAGGGATATTGTAATTTAACAATTACGAGGACGTATATGCAGTTTCATGGACTTCCAGATTATTCGCTTGCTGCAAGCAGTTACCTTAGATTTGTAGCCGGGCTGGGCAGAGATACTCCAAATGTATTCGCGAATACATATACTGAAATACAAAGCGACGCCCTGTTTTTTTTGTTTTTTTTTAATCTTTTTTTGCGATTGTAGTGACCTCCTACGTGTCTCTACCTGGTGTGTTTATCATTTCGAGTAAAGTGGTTACTATTCTTCCGCTATATGACGTTATAGAAGTGTCATGTCGCCGGCAGCGATCCTGGAGGTGTCACAGTGGCGGTGGTGTACGTGGCAGACTCCTGCACCACTCCATTTCACTCTCCAGATGAAACAGACCACAGAAGCTTCGGGAGACGGGGGCTGGGTCTCCGCGACGACAGCGCCACTCGCGTCGGCTGGTGCTTTTGGGCGGGAATTCTAAGACCAACCACCAGGATCCCGACATCCGACACCTGACAATCCGTCTTTTGTGACCTCAATTGTGGCCACACACTTAAAATTTTAACACCCTTATTCGTGTAAATGGCTCGTCCTCTGGCTAACGCCTTTATTCGTGTAAGGGTGTTAGCCGCCGGAGGTGAAAAAAATCGTGTAACTGCTAACACCCTAAAAACAATATGGCGGCCAGTATGCGACGTGCCTTGGCGACAGGCGATACGATTAAAAGGCTTAGCGAGCCGTACGCGGCTTCTCGCCGGAGCGAGAGCATACGGCTCGCACGCTCGTTTGGTGTAATCTGTAGGCGCAAAAAACTTTCCAAACATCTCTATGTCAAAGCGCCAACACCGCAAGTAATACGAGTAAGGCCGAAACCGCTGGAGGCTGAACAGCCGAGATTGTCGCGGAAGTCTCGCTCGGCCTGCTCAATGCCGGTCGCATTTTCATCGCATCAGAAGCGTTTATAAAGAAGGGGTCGCTTTACAAACACTGGCATGCTGGCTTTATTGAACACAACGCCCACTTGCCGTGAGCGGCAACGAATCGCTCCGACACCCTCCGTCCACAGCGGCCAGGAGGAATCGCACTCGCTCTCCGTGTGGCTCTCGATCAACTAATGCCCGTGCTCACCTCTGTTTCGTGTGTTATCCACTCATGGACGTGTGTGCGTGAACAGCGGCATTCAGCACTTAGAACACGCGCTAGGAAAGCCGCCTAACCTCCTTTTGTTACAATCAGGCAGCACGACACGGCCACACGGCTACCAGCGGGATCAAATCGGTGCCATCGGAGCTCGCGAGCGATCAACGCGACGGATGGACTAATGGAATCCAGCCCTCTAATAGTGATAGACCATCAACCGCCACACTTTTCAAATTAGGAGGCGACTACCCCCATCTAGCGGCGAAAAAAAAAGTGTTAAATATTTGAAGAAAAAAAAAACAGCAACTTTTTCAGTGCCGATTGGTCGCCCGACCACATGATCACTTTCGAGTTACGACACGGACATACACACAGCCAACGCTGCATGCACACACACACAATCACACACACAGACGCGCGCATACACAAGCAGTACAGAACAATACACACCGACAATACACAACAATACATCCTACCAATACGACTGGAACAGTGCCCCGAGCGGTATATATGCCCTCCTTTTTCGCGCATCGGTTAGCCCAGTGACCACGCTAGTCTTAATAGAGATATAAAAAGATTACGCCAATATTATTTCTCAATAATATTTTTCCTACATTTGTCTTAGTTAGGTACACATATCCCTTAATAACTTCTTACCGCACAATGTATTATAATCACACGCGCCTAACTTCTTGTAACTCAACGTGAGTGAAAAGAAAAAAATCATGTGAATTCTGTCTGGCAACCACACTCGCGGCGCGGTTGCTATGGCGACGCTGTCGGTACGCCGGCCGCCGCGCCGGCCGAACCAGCCGTCCAGCTGGTTCGGTGGTTCGGCAGCGGCCGGGTACAAGAGTCCATGGTGAATGCCGCGAACGCGATCGAGAGAACAAAGCGTCGTCTGGAGACCTGGAGAAAAAATCCTGCGAGTGGACAGGAGCTGGGCATTGCAGAAAGCAATAGAAGGCTAGGACGCATACAGTTTCCGCCCGTTCGCTGCCAAATTCTCCATAGTCTTCTTCCGCCCGTTCAAAAGGGAACAGCCTATCAAGTCCGATTACCGCCGTGGCTTCATCTTCGGAGGGAACTGTCAACTGAATTATACTTCGTTTCAGCTTGGGTCCAGACGCAGCCGATGCTACAAGCACGAGCATGTGGCCCTGAACAGTGCCTCTACTGCACGAGCGCGCGTGCTTGGCAGGGACGCTGGAAGCCCGGAGCTCGCGCTTGTAGCATCGGCTGCGTCTGGACCCAAGCTGAAACGGTATAGGTATAGTTCCAAAACGCGCGTGCGTCAGGCAGCGCAACGTGGCGCGTTCCACGCAGGAAGTCGGTAAGTAAACAAAACGCTTATAAATATAACACGTGCAGTGCCGTTCTAAATTTTTTTTAATTTACGGGGGCGCGCGGTGTTTTTGGGTTGCTCAAGGTATGGAAAAGCAACCGGAAAAATCGGCGCCTGAACGTAACCAGGGGTGTACTAGTCTATTATGCATTTTACCTTCCGAAATTTCAAGGCGTATCGTTGTTCCTGTGAGAAGTTAAGCTCACCTCCGTTCCTGTGTAATCCAATGCAGACGACAGCGTTTGCCGGCGGAAGACTCGGTCGTCCGTGGCGAACGCATTTTTAGTGTTTTTAAGGATGTTCTAGCTGCAAAAGAAAGGAGCACCTTAAAACTTCGCAAGGTAAAGTGCACCATAAAATACACTGCTGAGGAAACGACGCCCGTTGCGTGCAGGCGCCGATTTTTCCGGCAGAGTTTAGCGCGCTTTGAGATACAGTGTGCACTTACGGGAAGTTTTGGCATGATATAATGTTGCTCATTGGAAATAAAAAAAGAAATGCTGGCATCATATGTTTACACACACTTGGTCATTTTTTGGAACCTTAAACGTACCCTTTTTTATGACAGGTATTGGACTCTGCACATTTTACAGAGGAACAAAGAGTGGAATCCAGCCAATTCCCCTCCACATTAACATCAAATGAGTGCTGTGAAAGCAAAGAAAGTGAGGGTGAAACAGTTCCTGCAGTAGTAAGTGCCAGAAACAAGAAAAGTGCCCCAAAGTGGAAAATATACTCCTTTGAAAGGGATCTAAAAGAAATAGAGTTCATCAGGCATATAGAGACACCGCAGAACGTCACAGACCTGGACACTCCATTCTAGTTTTTTAAATGCCCATGCCCTGATGAGGTGTTTACAGTGATATCTGAGGGGACCATCCTGTACTGAACTCAATGCCACCCTGAACACCATGTTCGGGTTCTGATCACACCTATCCACGCATGATGTCCTGCTCCAGATCAAGGAGGATATCCTCGACAGAACCTCCCGTACGACGATGCGGGCGGTCCTGGCCCAGGATATGAAGGGCGCCTTTGACAACGTCAGTCACATGCTGGTGTTCGAGAACCTGGCCTCGACTGTGTGCGGGCCCCAGATGTATGATTATGTGTGGGACTTCCTGAACTGCATGGCCACCATCGGAGTCGAGCCCATCCGCTTAAGCACCATCCCGGTCCCGAGCAAGGGCACCCCGCAAGGCTCGGTCCCGTCACCCACCTTGTTACCTGGCGATGCGCAAGCCGCCTCCTCTACTGGAACGGATTCCCCGGATGAAGCATACACTCTATGCGGACGACGTGACGATTTGGACTACGTCAAGATTGGACGGCGAGAGGCAAGACTTCCTCAAAGAAGTCATCGAGACGGTGCAGAACTACCTCGAGGCCGGCAACCTCCAGCGTGCCCCCGATAAGTCTCAGCTGTTGCTCGTCCGCGTGGGCAAGCCAATTCCCGAAGAGCAAGGAGGCGGACATCCGCCTCATGTTCAAAGATGGTACCCCCGTGCCGGTGGTGAAGTGGGCTCGGATCCTGGACCTTCACCTCCAGCGGGACAGCGGAGCCAAATACACGGTCGACCGAGTCGTCGAGACAACCACGCAAGTCATGCACATGATGAGCAGGATAACGAGTCGCAGACACGGGCTCAAGGAGTCGGACCTGATCCGGCTGACCCAAGCACTCGTCGTGAGCCGCATCACCTACGCAACTCCATATCTCAACCTGCTGTCGAGAGGTAAGGGCAAGATGGACGTGATCATTCGCAAGGCGTACTAGCTGGCACTGGGGGTGCCACCGTACGCGGCGAACGCCAAGCTCCGGCGGCTGGTTGTAAACAACACCTTCCAGGAACTCATCAACACGCACTTAGCCAGTCAGCGGGAGCACCTGGCCCTCACACTGAGTGGGCGGCACGTCCTGAGCTTGCTTGGCATCCCCATCCCCGCATCGCAATGCGAGACTATCCAGCTGCTGCTGGCCCTACGGGACAAGATCCAGGTGGCACCAATCCCGCGGAACATGAACCCATCCCTGCATCCAGGTTGCTGGATGGCTCCCGGTCCCTTGATTCCGCTTGGTCCCGTCGTGTAGCATAGGACCCCTGGTTGCAATTTGTTGCTAGCCCAGCATTTAAGCCTACTCCAGCCTTTTGGTATGTAAAGCACAACAATTACTGCAACTGAAAACTTCTTAACTGACGACAATTGAAGTTTGCACTGCTCAATGCCCTTCTGTTTTTATCTAAAGTACCGCAACTAAGTACTCCAAGTACCGGTTGGAGCAGTGCGGTGCAGGTGAAGTTTCTACTCGTGAAAAATGTCTGCCCAAAACCTTGCTTCGGTACCACGAGCTGCAACAGGAAGCCCGAAGCAGAGGCTTTAAAGGGATGCTGAACTGAAATCTGGATTCCACAAAACATGCGGCAAAAGCGTGCAACAGGATGCTACAAACACCAAAACATCACTCATACAGCGATATCTCGAACGGATGACCGTATTTTTCAAGAAAAGGAGGCGCATTTGATAGAAATGTTTACGTCATGTTTTTCCGAGAAGGAAAGGGAACGGCCTCGCGTCTTCTCCGCCTCGCCGCCTTGAGGGGGCAAAGCGAAGAGAGGAGGAAGCGAGATATTTCTATGTCACGCACCTCGTCGGCTCTGTTCAATCTCGACCTTTTCTTCCAAAAATACGGCCGTCCATTCGAGATATTGCCTTACGAGTAGAGTTGTAGGGATTGTAGCGTCCCGCCTACATCTCCTGCATTGTTCTTTTGAAATCCAAATTTTGGCTCACCATCCCTTTAAGAGCAAGCTCCATGCTTTGAATGTTGCTAAGCAAGTGCACTTGTGCAGTGCAAGTGTCGTTCAGGACAACCATGCTCGTACTTGGCATTTCGGTTTCACTTGGACTTAAAGGGGCCCAGGCTGCAATCATATTTAAGCATCTACCTTTTGTTGCGGTTTCCACGTCTCTTGGGGTTTGGGCAAGCCAGCGGGCACGGAGAAAGTAACGAAATATCTGTGCGTCATATTTTAACCGGCCGACACGGAAACCTCCTCCACCTACGGGGGCAACCCGCGTCGCCGAAAGCGCGCGAAATGTGACGTCTTTGGTCCTGGGCTTACTACTGGTCAGAGCCGCTAAAAGCTTCTTTTTAGTCGAAATACAAAATATAAGTGGCGCGACCCGTTTCAATTATTTATAGAAGTAGTTCTTGTTCAGCATTTTAGATCAGAAAAAAAACAAATGCAGTTTATAAAGTACGGAAACAAGAAATGACCCGTCGACATACCCGCCACCAATCGGTGGAAAAGGAGGCGCATACTAGAAAGGTGTAGCGGGATCAGGCAACGACCGGCGGCGAGCGTAGAAAGATCCCAGATGTACGCGGCGGCGCTGTAGTCGAGGATCCGACTGGTTCCGAGCGTTCCGAAGACCTTCGGCAAGCAGCTTTGGCCCTTTGGCGGTATGGCAGTGCAAAGTGGCTCCCGTTCTGAACTGATCTTTACCCCGTGTTTGCTGTTGTTTGTGGCCAATGAAGTGTCATGCCGAATTAGTGTTTAATCGCGCAGCAAATGCAATGCGAGCCGCCCTGGCTGCCCGCTTCATACAGCCTATCCAGAACATGCTTTAGTGGCGCCCTCTCGAGCCATCGACACGGTGTACGGCAGCCGTGAGCGCTTGCTGAGCTCACTACCCCTCCTCTAGTTCACAGCCACTCAAGCAACCAAGGACGTCATGAAGGAGGTTATTTTTTTGCTTGTTTTTGTAATTTGAATTAGCTTATAACTTTTAAAATAAAGCGAAATTCGATAAAAGAAAAGTTTCATTAAGTTACTACGTTCAGTGCGCTCAGGTTCGGTGCAAAAAAAGTCCTTGCAGGGCCGCTGAACCGAAATCTGGATTCCACAAAACACAGCGGCAAAAGCATGCAACAGGATGCTACAAACACCAAAACATCACTCATGCAGCGATATCTCGAATGGATGACCCTATTTTACAAAAAAGGAGGCGCATTTGACAGAAATGTTTTACGTCATGTTTTTCCGAGAAGGAGAGGGAACGGCCTCGCGTCTTCTTCGCCTCACCGCCTTGAGGGGGCAAAGCGAGGAGGAAACGAGATATCTTGATGTCACACGACCTCATTCAATCTCGACCTCTTTTTCCAAAAATACGGCCGTCCATTCGAGATATCGCCTTACGAGTAGTGTAGTAGGGATTGTAGCGTCCCGCCTACAGCTCCTGCATCGTTTTCTGAAGTCCAACTTTTGGTTCACCATCCCTTTAAAAAGTAGCAGAGTGTGGCAGTGATGGGATGATTTCTTGTGTCAGCCGGAGTTGCTTACCATTACCACCGTAGGGCAGCGAAGGCTACAGGCACGTGGAAGCAACTTTGCGAAGTGCTTTCGCAGAACAAGAGCTTGCGATAGAACGTGTACTAGCTCGCACTTGTCGCCTTCGACCGCGCTGTCACCCTGGCAAGCCTTTGGCAACACCTTCAGAATGCCCGCATTCTTCAAGAAAGCCACAATGTTACGAATATACCACAACAATGCCTGGCTTTTATATTTTTTTAAAAAAGAGCATTTCCGAATCTTTGAAAATGCAGCAGTGCGTGCTCATTACCTTCGGTACTGCTTAGTACGTGCTCACGCACGCTCACTTTATCCAGGTTGAAAAGCTTGTGCTGACGGGGCTAACAGACTACACACATCCATCAAATCATTTAAAATCGGATCTCATTTTCTTTTCTTCTGTTGACCCTCTATAAGTTTATTCTGACAAATGTTACCGAAACCTTAACTGCCCGCTTCTGAAATTTCGAAAGATCACAAAAGGTTAGCGTAAATTCAAGCATGGGGTGGGGACATCTCATATGGAAGCACTAACGACAACAAGTGTAAAGTTAACAGTTGGTTATTTATTTTCCAGATATGTCGCACAATTTTATATCCGACTTTTCCCTCTAAGGAAAAGGAAGCCTTGAATTTAAACAACAAATTTTAAAACAAGTTTTAAATAAATAGCCATACAGGAAATTTTATATATAGCACTGTACTGCCCTATGAAAAATGAGCAGGCTATGAACAAAATGAACCAGAGCATTTCACTTACACGGGAATATTGAACACTGGTGCCGTCCTTTGACTGAAGTAATATGCAAAGTATGAACAGGAGCGATAAAGAAACACAACATTTAATGCCGGTCATCTCCACTTTTAGAAAGTATCTCAACATAAGATTAATTTGACATTTCGTAGTAAGGGTGCTGAATTCCAGACATGGTGACACAAACCGTTTTGAGAGAAACGTAAAAAAAAATGTTAGTACTCCATACAGGTGCCTAATAGTTTGATGACTAGGAAACAACACATAGGACTAGAGCAGGGGTTCTCAAACTTTTCGGTCTCACCGAACCCCAGGAAGCCTCAAAAACTGCCGTGGAAACCCTCCCCTCCCTCCCCCCCCCTCCATATTTGCCGACCGAGAAGCAACAGATGCACAATTGTAGGCAATTTCGCCTGTGTTGCTTCCCATATATCCCCACCATATCAGTCGTGATGTCAGTACAAAGTGAGATGAAGGCGCTTTGTATGGTCCTGCCGTGCAGCCTGCGGCATGGGGGGGGGGGGGTTGCAATTTGGGTGTTTGCAGAACCCATGAGACCAGCTCGTGGAACCCCTGTGTTCCCCGGAACCCAGTTTGAGAACCCCTGGACTAGAGAAATATGATAAATATAAACGAATAAAGCTGGTCATGAATTGAAGCATACTTAGATAGGTATGTGAGCCACACAACTTGCAGCTGCCATCTCAAGAAAAACAAACAAAGCCTTTAGTGATTTCGAAAATCGAAACAACCCTGGCAGGAGTTTCACAGACTTTGGCGATCACACTATGTGATCAGCAATCAGGCTACAGGTGTTTTTTTGATTGTATTAATCACCTTGATTGCAACTGGCCGTAGCTGCGAGTAGATTAGAACAAGACAAAGCCTCTCAAGAAGGCAGCTCGTATTGTATGTCTTCTGGCCATGGGCGAAGCCGAAAAGCCAGTAGGCCGCCATGACCACAGTCAAGCCATCCTCCGCATCTTGCACTTCGAAAAGCCAAACTGTATCAACGTGTATGTTCATGCTCTTCACTGCCTCCACATCGTACCCTGAGAAGGCAATGCAGGGTGTCGTCGGGATGGTTCCCTCCTGCATATAAAAGCAGAATTGATTTAGTCAGAGAACAATAAAGGCCGCACTGATGAGTATGATTTTAAGCATGAAATGCTTTTAGCTCCCGGCCATCAAAACGATGACGTATCTTTTCGGGAACTAACGCCAAAAATCACTTCAAAACATCCCAGGTTTCGAAGTTGACTTTGGCGTTGGTTTTCTTATTTGAAACCGACATTGAAACCTACTGGGTCTCGAAGTCAGTTTTGGATCAGAAAGGTGTGCACTAGCAGGGTTCAAAATTTGCTGTCAAAATTTTGTTTCCTTGAGACAAGGAAACAAAAAGGAACATACACACCACCGTCTCAAAACCAGCACAGCATACAGCTGTCATTTACTTCCACAAGTCGTCTTCCTTGTCATCCTACACGCTACACACGCTATGGAACCTATTCCTATACATGCTATGAAACCTATTAAATCCGAACTACAACTTTAAAAAATTATCCAACATTCAAATTACTTTTCTTTTTATGACATCTCACCACCGAATTTGAAACCAAGAGCGCATCATTCGTTTCAACCGTTTGAAGCAATCGCCTGACGAGGAGCCCGTTGTCGTCATGCTTCGACGGCGCACTTTAGTTCACCTTTCTGCCGCCGTCTTGGGGGGTCTCGGGCATCGTTCCCGGCGCAAATATTACCACAACTGTTTAATTGATTGGTGCGGCACACAAACTTCTGTTCGGGCTGTAACTTGGTCAACACTGTCTAAGACGAGCCCGACGCCCATTTCAGTCGTCAAATAAAATTTCGAAATTGCCTTCATGGTCTCTAAGAGTTTCAATGCAGGCGTCTGGAATTCGCAAAATTTAGTGGCCGCGATTATGTCCTCTGTGACCGATTTGTGAAAATAAATGGTTTTACAGTCATGATTCAGATTGTGATTTCTTGGGAATTAACCAGTGCTGTTAATAACATGCTCTGTATTGTCCGCTCCACTGGTGTTTTTTCTGCCGTCATTGCATCCACGCAGCTTGAAAGTGCCCTTATGCGACTTGTGGCATGCACACACCGTGGCGCTCCACTTCATAGCGTAGCGTGCGGCGGTGGCAAAAGCCTCTGCCAAAAACATGCTAAGCTACTCCCTGCACAGCATTTGTGGCGGCAGAAAAGATACAAGGCTATTATCTTGTTCCCGAGAGTATACACCAACTCATGTTTACAAACAAACCGAAGCGCTCGGAGCGCCCCTAGCGGACGCCACTGGCGCCGCGCATGCGCGATGGGGGTGTGGGCAAGAAGCTCGCCGTTGCCCATAAACAAACCATTGAAACGCGATGTTGTCGGCGTCGGTGTGAGTCCCCGCGCTCTTTTTCGCGTTTGAATTGTTGATTCTATGTCTTCCTGGCAATGTCTGACTACTTGAGCGGCGTCAGCGAAATTAACAAGGCTCGTTATACCGCAAAACTTCGCGTGAATAATCTGACATGCGGCGATTCATTCCGCGTGGACGCCGCAGAATGTACGCTAAAGACTGATTCGCATGATGAGATTTCGCTCGCAATTTTCAGTAGCGACGTCGCTCGGGCTGCAAAAGCGTGAACCGTAGCTGAGATGGTCGACGTCGATACTGAAAAACGCAAGCAGAATCGGACCAAGTGAATCAGGCATAACAAGTCGGTGATGGCCACTGGTAACGATGATCAAATCTCCTTGTATCCTTTGTTTACGTCGAGCTTGCTTACCAACCTTCAAACTTAAGTCTTTTGAGGCCTGCACTTACTTATTATTGCAAGTAACGGGCCCATGTTTGGTATACGGGCCAGTGTCCTCTAAAAGAGCAGACGACAAGCAGAAACGTTTGAAAGAGCAGACGACAGTTCGAACGATCAGGCGGCCGTTTGAACTTGAAGGCGCACTGAACGTAGTCCGCAGGTGGTCCGTACAACTTGACGGTTGTCCGGCGTTCATGTTGGAGCAATACAAATAAATCTGATGACCACAAGTATCCGTGAATTCAACCCAAAGTGCTTCCCGCCCAAGCAATCGTGGTCCGACGGCGTCTCGTTTTCCCTTTTCATGGCACATATCCACGTTCTCGGACGAACCGAGCGCATGAAAACTGACCTTCAAACCTTTCTCGAATCTTTTGGTACAGCCCAAGTCGCGGCATTCTGACGAGAAGGCAGGTTTTTGTCTGGTTCCTTTCAAAACAACGCAGGAATACACGTCTCACATGGGCCCTTCCGCCCACAGCCCCGGACCGGAAGTGCGTCCGACGCGCCACCACCGCGCCGTGACGTAACAGAGATGAGTTCGTGTATAGTATGTTGCAGGTTAAGACGGTACGGTGAGGGGAAGAAGCTCCGCCTACACTTTTTCCACTTTAGCAGAAAGGATGCTATAGAGAAAAGAAGGAAACCGCCAATCGTGGCAAGCAAACCCTTTTTGGACTGGCGGAAGTGATTGGAGACGCCAGGCAGCGTAAAAAAAGGAGGGGGAGGGGGGGTGGACTGCAAACGTGTTTACCAAGAATAAAAAGGGGGAAGAGTGAAAAGAGGTATTTTTCTGTAGATTCCTTTTGCTCCCCGAGCTGTGAATGCATCATGGCCAAACTGGGCTCAACTCAATGCCCCAAATCATATTAAAAAAAAAAAAAGATTCCGGCAGAGTTTTGCGGATTTTTAAAATGCCTTTACGGACAGGTTCCACAGACCCTCATTCCAGAACCGTTGGCCTAGATTGCGGGCATGGGCATCTGCAGTACGTTTTGCAGGAAAAGGAGGGGGGGGGGGGCAAACCTCATTTTCTTTCAAAGTTATAGGGCTGAATGCTACACCCCCCACAATGATCCCCCCCCTCCCTTGTGCCACTTTGCTGACGCCCATGATTGTGGGCACCTCATCACTAACAAAATGTTTCCTAGGACCCACGTGTAGAAAGTAGGAGCTACCATTCAAGCACCTGTCATGACTACAGTGCAGACATATCACAATAGCAGGGAAGAACAATAAATAATAATGGACAGTCTGGCCGGAAACAATGGTACAGTTTCACACTCACTGCTCAGCTTGCCAGCTGAGCCAGGCTAGAAAAACGAAATTGGCAAAGTGAATGAGTTGCGAGTATAAAAATGCAACAACAAAACCCCACTGGAGTTCTTAGAAAATGTTGGGGGCTTCTTGTCAATGGAAAAGGCACTCAGCAATTAAATCCAATACTTGGAGCTTACGCTTCATGAGCTCACAGTTGGCACCTTCCACTGAGATCACGGTGATGTGCTCCAGCAGCTCCTTGTTGCATCTCAAAATCTTCCTGGAGGCAAGACTGATGATGGATGCCACTCCTTCCAGCATTACCTTCATTAGCTCGATCTTTGTCTGGCGCTTTTAGTCTTTTCGAAACTGAAAGTAGAGCACGCATACATACTTGCATAAATGTCACAGAAGCGAAACATGACAGAACCAAATTTCCAAGAACACTTCTCCCAATGCCAGCCCACAATAAATAATTTCAAAAATTAATTTCATCTTTCTATTTTAAATCTATATATAGTTGCAAATCTATAGGCACTTTCACAGACACAGAGAACTAGCGCCAAAAGAGAAAGAATAAAATGTTGTTGGGGCCCGATTTTGGTCATCACTGAGATCGCGATCAAGATCTCACTAGGTCCGCACTGTGATTGGACACGATGCCACAGACAAGCGCTCTCGACCAATGAGAATTCTTTTCGCTGTCAACGAGGCAATTTTTTGGTGAGAACTTGTCACTTTCTTTCGGATAGTGAGATCGATATCGCGGCAAGGTGGGTGCTTGTCCCAAGCTCTTGTTTTAGCACCAGTGGGTGTCCAAGTTACACACGACCAGAAAACAAATCAGCATAGCCAAACGAAGCACAGGACAACAATTGCGTCCGTAAAATAGCCGATGTTCCCTAATTCAACTAGTTTTTGATCTCACTCTGCACGGCACACAATTCGTAGCAGACGATTGTCCCTTTTTGGCTCTGTTCGCAGATGACTTGCCAGTCTGTTCCTCGTTTTGTTTCTGTCAGAGAATGATACCTAGTAGCAAACAAACTCATTATTATTCCCTCATGTTAGCAGACGATGCGTCTGGTAGCGGTATTTTAGCTTCCTCAGTGCAAGCCAGTTGAGATCTCGATGACCAAAATTGGGCTCCCGGTGAGATCAGAGCCTTATATGTAGAGAGTTTGGTCAATGGGAGGCACGGGCAGAGCCAGGGCGCGCGGCAGACTCGGAAAGAGGGCTTGGCATGCTCTCTCGACCAACCAGAAGCCGAAAAGAATCCCCTAGCGGTGGTAGCAAGAAACAGTTCTGATCAAAGGTATATGTTCGTAAATGGTTTTAATAAGCGCGTAAGAGTGAAGTGTAGTAACTCTTCGTGGTTGAAAATAAGGTTCACGTGTTGTTTTGATCATGATCATGCAGAAAGATGTAAGAAACGAATGCGCCGCTCAAATCTGTTTTGCTCGGACAGAGTGTGACCGCGCGGACGGCAGATTCCCGACCGTTGGCGCTTGGCGTACGAATTGTGTCGATCGTTCCGCTAGTCGCACTCTTCCACCATCATTTTGGATGAGCGTGATTGAAACATCACGTGTACTATATTTTCAGTCATCGAGAGTTACTCCAATGCAGTTATCAGGTTTGTTTCTCGCGACCACCGCCAGGGTATTATTTTCGGCTTCTGGTTGGTCACATTCGAATTTCTGAAGACGCCCTGGGACAAGCCCACCCCGCTTTCGGCCAATGATGCCTCCTCATTTGTCTCCTATACTTCCCAACAAATGGCCAAACTCTCTACATATACGGCTCTGGTTGAGATGAAATGGCAAATTGAGAATGATTTCATGGTCAGGGGCCAAAGAAATACTAGGTGCATTGTATGGTGAGAGTATTAGCACCGAGAAGTTTGGGTGGCGACCCCTTTACAGTGAGCCGGGGTGACGTCACGCTGAGGACAAAATTTATCCCCTCACTCGCCCTGCGGAGGCTGAGACGGCGTTAGCTGTCGGCATACTAGTTTCTGTTTTCTTTTTTTTGTGCGCGTTTGACGTAGGAAATGTGAATTATTATATGCGGCCTTATTGAGGTATGGTCTGTAGCTGCAAGCGGAACTTCAACCAACATTCCGAGCATGGTTTCCAAAGCAGACAGCGCATGAATCACAGCTGGTATATGAAAAGGAAGAAATGTCACTGCACTTGCAGGAGCATCGCAATATATTTACATCTCACACAATCAACGCTGCTGATGATTTGAATAAATTAAAAGGTTTTTTCATCTTTGTTTTTAAACAAAAACGTCTCAGCAAAAAAGCTGCACTCTGCTCGAGCAACATGTTAAATATATTCTGGGCCATGGAGAGAAAATCACAAGTGAGACCGCTCAAAGGCCTTTGACTTAAATGCCATTTGTATGCCCGCAAAGCGGGGTGTGATGTTCTCCTAACTCATGAACCTGCAAAGAGCAGAATTTCAGTGTCTGAAACACTTACACCGCCCCTTCCATAACCCCTTGCACAATCGCCCTATATCGTGTGGAGGGGGCGGGGAGGTTCATCGACGGAATTGCCTCCACCGATAGCTTTCGATACTTATAACCTAATTATAAAGGTAAACGTGACAAACTCGGTTGGAAAAGGTATGAAAATTCTGTCGGTATAAGTCTCACCCAGCGCCTTGTACTATCGGGGAAAAATGAAATGCGAACAGAGGAGCGCGTGGCTTGCCGTACAGGCTGCGCCACCTGGAAGTGAGCCTAGGGGCGAGGGTGCGTGGCCTACTCCGATGTGTTCACGCCCTTCGCTCGGCGCTCCCCAAGCTTCGGCAGTGCGCCTCTCAGTGCGCTGAAAGCTGTCACCGCTATCTTTGTCTGCTCGGCGCGTGGCCGAGCTTCTTCGCACCGCACGCGCTGAGCTAGCAAAGATAGCAGTGATAGCTTTCAGCGCACTAAGAGGCACACTGCCGAAGCTTGGGGAGCGCCGAGCGAAGGGCGTGAACACATCAAAGTAGGCCACGCACCCTCGCCCCTAGGCTCACTTTCAGCTGGCGCAGCCTGTACGGCAAGCCACTCGCTCCTCTGTTCGCATTTCATTTTTCCCCGATAGTACACTGGGTAAACGAAGCCCTGCTTCTCAACGTGCTTACAGCACACAACGGCCGATGTTGACGGTGCCTTTCCCATCCTTAGTCCGACTGTCCATGCTTTCTTTAATCTCAATGTCTTCGGGTGGTAAAATATGATACCGGCTTCTTTTTAGAAATTGCATTGCAGCGCTGAACACTAGGTCAGCATGATCACAAACCTACGATCGTGAGGAAGCGGGCGAAAGCGAGCCAGATGCCAGAACGCGAAGCGGAGTCCGTCGTCAGACGTCACGGTACACCTCACCCAGTCAAGACATGGCGACCGCAGCGACGCTTGTGTTCGCTCTCAAGGCTAATAGTACGCCATGCAAGCAATACCATTGATCTCCATGACAATTCGCTGGATTGCGCGTCTCCGCTTGGTCGTTGCAGCTCAAGTGCGGCCACCGGACGGCCACCTTGGGACACAGAATATCAGTCAACCTTTTGGAGCGTTGCGGAGGCTGGGCGGCAGCGAGCTGAAGACATGTTTTCTGCTCATTCGTTGTCATTTACCGAAGAAGTTTGTTAACACCCCGAATGGTGAGAATTGCGTTTGAGAACACGTGGAAATTTTTACGAAAGCGCAGCACCGCAAGACAAAGGAGCAACTCGTCGAACGCAAGTCTCGCCGGTCTGGCGGCATGATCAAAGTTTCCTTCGCATGCCAAAGTGCTGCGTCTCCGTCTTCGCACGCTTGAATACCGAACAAGAATCAACGCCGTGTGGATTTGTTTCGTGAATCCAACGTGCATGAAGATGCATGTGCCTCTGGAGCAGCATTTTACTTTACTCTTATGACTGTATTTGTAACTTGCGGCACTTGCGGTCCAGAAACGAGCATGATCCAGTGGCGACAAAGGAGAGGTAGGAGGCTATGGCGACGGCGACAGATTGCACACAACCACATGGACAAGCCGCGTTTGAAAAACTTTCTATCTCGCCGCTTCATACTTTTGGCTTCGAAAACCTACCTTCCTCCACAGCATTGCTCTATTTGTGCTGTCATGTGATCCGTTTGAGTAGATTTGGAACATAGCCATGGTTAATACATAATAGCAACCACTGATTTCGTTTCCTATTGATAGCAACTCGCTGGAACAGCTGGGTGATCGAGAAGACGTCTACGTGTGACATACGAGGGGGACCCAAAGAAACCGAACTAATTCTTTTTTAAGCAGAGCTTTTGCAGTACCGCGTTTTGCCGCCAGGAGTTGATAGAGCGAACATTGCTGAGTCATTAGGCCTAATTCCGTCCTCGAAGAAGGTTAGGACTAGTTGCGGCTGGGTATATAGTGACAAGTGTTTCGTGTGGGCGTCGTTTTTGCAATGTCTGATTTCTGTGAACAGCGTGCGGCGGTTAAATTCTGTTTTTTGCTCGGAAAAAGTGGAACAGAAACTATTGAACTGTTAAAAACGGCGTACACCCGACCTTGCCCCGTGCGACTTTTTTTGTTTCCTAGAATGAAAAGAGAAATGAAAGGAAAGCGTTTTGCTGACATTGCTGAGGTGAAGAAAAAAACGACGGAGGCGCTGTCAAGCATCACAAAAGATGAATTTAAACAATGTTTCGACACATGGATTAAAAGATTAGACAAGTGTATTAGTGCAAGTGGACAGTACTTTGAAGGAGATTGAACGTTTGTACTTGAAATGGGAATAAATAAGTGCAAAAAAATTTAGTTCGGTTTCTTTTGGGTCCCCCCTTGTACCTTCAAAGCTCTGCCATGGCATCGATTCTTGATAAGTATCCAAGCGTGAAAAGGCACAGAGACGCAGCAGTTTGGCAGGCCAAGGAAGCTTTGATCACGCCGCAAGACCGGCGAGACTTGCGTTCGACGAGTTGCCTTTTTCCTGCAGTGCTGCGCTTTTGCAAGAAATTTCATGTGTTTTCAAAGGCAATTCTCATCGTTTACACAGCGCGAGAGTTTGGCACTCTTTTCACCAAACAGACAGGAGCGCCGCCGGAGACTGACACTCGAGCGCGCTCTTTGTGCACCGAGCGTTTCTCGGAGCACGAGTGACTTCTTCGCGCTCCGCGATGTCACGTCCACGAACAAGATGGCTGTGCTATTGTTGAGATTGTTGAAACGAAAGGCATAGCCGGACAGCTGCTCCTTTTCAGTCGATTAGTGCTTAATCCAGCAGGCAAAAACAGTTTGATTTGAAAGCCAAGACAGTAATTAGCATTCCGGAAGAAGTTTGTTCGTGCATCTCGCCTGAAAACGAATTCATCCATCAAACGGTAGCGTGCCGATAGCACAGCGACAGAAAAGTTGTTGAGATGAGGACACATTCGGACTGCTGCACCTTTTATAATGCTCAGCCCAGCGACTAAAATACTTCGATGGGAAAGCCGAAACATCAGTTAGTGTTGAGGAAAAGGTTTGTTCATGCGTCTTGCCTGAAAATGAAGTGATCTATCGAACAAGTGTGCTGATAGCTCGGCGACAGAAAAGTTGCCGAGAAGACAGTGGGACCGCTGCCCTTTTTAAAATGCTTAGTCCAGCTGCAGCGAATAAAGATACTTAGATTAGAAAGCTGAAGCATCAGTTAGCATTGCAGGAAAGGTTTGTTCATGCATCTCGCCTAAAAACTAATTCATCTATTGAACGGTAGGTTGCCGACAGCACAGCGACAGAAAGTTGTTGAGATGAGAAGACAGTCGGACCGCTGCCCTTTCTAGGATGCTTTGCCGAGAGAATCAAGATACTTCGAATGGAAAGCCGAAACATCATGTTCATGTCTCGCCTGAAACGAATTGACATGCTATCTATTGAATTGTGTTCTGGTATCGGCATAGCACATCGACAGCTTCCGTCCAATTCCGTCTCACTGCTATACGGAACCACGAAATATCTGGCAAGTTTGAGGGTTTCGTGCGTCGACAAGCGGGTTCAAGAATGTTGTCTTTAATTTAACAGCATGCATGGTCAATAAACAGATCGGCCAAGGTAACTTTCCCCGTATGTGCTCGAAGCGAGTCTCCGAACTTCTCAGGAATATTTAAACGTTCGTAGAAACTTCATAACGTCGCCGTCTCTTTTACTTTATACCTTGCCGCTCTACAGTGGCCTTAATTAATTTAGCACCGAAATAATTTTGGCTTCTGCCACTCGTATCCACGGGATGCCAGGTTCGTCATAACCGTGCGGTCGGAAGGAGCTCGTGCGGCTTGTCGATAGTTTCGGTGTGTCGCGCTCCTGTACGCCATGCGCCGTTTAGTTGCTGCGCCTGGAGTATGAAACTCAGAGTAGGAGTAAAGGAGCATGGACTTAACGCGCCCAATGATGACAAACGAACAGAAAACGTGTCTTCAGCACGCTGCCGCCCAGCCTCAGCAACGCTCCAAAAGGTTGATTTTCCGTGTCCCAAGATGGCCGTCCGGTAGCCGCAATCACGGAGCGGGCCTTGTCGTAGAGATCAGTAAAAAAAGTATGGAATGCATACCCTCCTAGCGTCCATCAGGTAGGGATAAGCATTCTGTGCAGTCTATATGCCCATCAATGTCAACGCATGTAGCCGTTTGCAGGCAGTCGCATCCATTCGAAGATCAATCTGGCCTTCGTCAGGCACCAGCTTTCGCTCTCAGCACACAGCCACTGTTGGTGGGCTTCGAGGCTGCTCGTACCTTCATCCTCCACAGGCAAGGCGACCCCGGTCTGCAAACGTAGATAATGAATATGGCAGGTATTATTTGATAACACTTTTTATGTTTTGGCCATGTAAAGAAAATCTGCATTCCATTTTCTAACACATCAGTTATGAAATAACAAGGTCAGGTGGAACAGCCCGAGTTCACTGATTGAAAGACAGAGGGCTTAGCCTGAACCAATATCCTAGCAGCCTTCGATACTGGTGTGGGGGGAGAGAAGGCTGAACCTTTAAAGTATCTTCAAATGATTCTCCAATCGCTCAACTCCAACATCTCGGGCTGCTGCACTTGAACGTTCTGAACTTTCTCCAGCATATATTTGCGCTGTCGCTAACCATGTTCCATTTGCCAATTTTTCACACGCCCCTTCTCCTCCAATCAAAACAGCACGAGAGCCCGCCGTGAACAGACTTGGCATCATCGTGTGTCATATATCCCCGATGATTGCCTTCCCCACTAAGATGCATTAAAGCCAAGGCTGGAGCACGAGCTCCTAGCATCGCTAGATGGTCGCACTGCACGAACCCTCGTGCAGCTTGAGTATCTACTAGTACTGGTAAAAGCGAGCGAGTTGAAAATGAAACTTAAAATCGAAAGAATAAAACGCGAAGGACAAGCACAGGACAACCACGTAAAGCCTGGTTCAAACAGTTGCGTTTGACAGCGTTTGACCGCGTTGCGGCTGCGAGAAACCAGGACATCCCTGCTGCTTATATCGCGTGCCAAGATGATTACTTGAATTGGAATCCACGCTTCATACGAAGCACAGATGTGCCGGTAACTCGCTTTCCGTTCTCGACGCAACGCAGTCAAACGCAAGTGTCTGAACCGACCTTTACGGTACAGGCTCACAGTAAAGCTGTGAGCCCGAACCGTCAAGCACGTCTAGCCTTCGCTTTAATACATCTCAAGATGAGACGGAATATATCATAATAGAACCGATGTGGTCTCACCATTTTGAGCAGAAGTGCGTAACCGATGCTATTTTCGTGGTCGCTTGCACGTAAACAACCAAGGAGCTTGTACACAACGCTGGCATTCATCTGGCTTGAAAACAACTTGAGCGTTGGCTTGGCTTGGATGTCAGCTGCCCATTGTGCTTACTTGAACTTCACGAAATTCGCTAAATTGAGCGGACTGCTTCTTGACTTCTGCTGTCGGCGCGTATGTCTGCAATTTGGTGGTTTCCGAGTTTGACGACTCCGAAATCATGGGTGTACCACCGCAACACCCTCTTAACACGATTTCGGT
>JAZHYW010031335.1:0-30250 GCA_037355805.1 Ixodes ricinus | reverse complement strand
CTTGACTGCATATGCAGCCGAAGCATTCTTTAGAGCGACGCGCTCATTGTCGGAATCTCGCGCTGCAATACTAAAATAATAAAGGGCCACCTACACTAGCGAGAAAACGCGCGTGGCACGCCGATCGCGGCGGAATGTCACGTGACAGCACAGGAGGCGCCTCGCGCACTCTTGAAGCATTTGACGAACGACGATTTCGCGCGCTCAACCGATTCTTGCGGAACGCGTTTTCAACGCGATCGGCGCGCCGCGCGCGTTTTGTCGCTAGTGTGGGCGGCCCTTAAGAGTAAAGCTATGCGCACTCCGGAGTGCATTTCGGACAAAATGGCTATACGCACTCACGCGAGAGCTCACGCCTTGGGCCATCCTTTCTGGAACGGCGCGTGTAGCACTGGGAGCGTTAAGTCCAGGCCCCAGCCTCCGTTCCGCGCCTTCTGCGGCGACAGTATCGGCTGCTAATTACAAAGAGTAAAGCTATACGCACTCTGGAGTGTACTTCGGACGGAAATAGCTATACGCACCCGCTAAACTCGTATAAAACGAATGATCAAATCCAGTTTTCTAGGCGATGGCATAAGACCTTCTCGGCTCGACTGGGACCAATTCTTCGTGACGTATGCGAGGACACTTACTCCGCAGGGACCTCCTTCCGCCATCCATGCGACAAGCGGTCACTGTTCTCATACCGAAGAAGAATTCAGAGAAGACCCCAACTGTTGATCAGTTCAGACCCATTAGCCTGTTGACAAGCGACTACAAGATATTGGCCAAGATTCTAGCAAACCGGCTAGAAATGGGCTTGGAAGACGTAATTGGCAAGCATCAGACGTACGGCATTGCAGGAAGGACGATAGGAACGAACCTCCACGCAATGCGAATAGTGTGTGAGGCGGCGGAGGTGCTGGGGTGTCCATTGGCGGTGTTGCAGGTGGATCTGAGCAAGGCCTTTGACAGAGTGTGCCACGCGTTTTTGTTCGGACTTTTGGAGCAGTGCGGGATTGGTGAGCGACTTTTGCGCTTTGTACGGTTGTGCTATCGTGACGTTACTACCCGACTGCTCGTGAACGGGAACAGAACGGCCTCCATCCCTGTGTCGGGGTCAGTGCGACAGGGCTGCCCAATGTCGCCCATTCTATTTGCGCTGTATCTGGAACCTCTGTGCAAAGCGATAGCTAACGACGCGAACATTCAGGGGCTCTCCCTGTCGTCTAGCTCCATCAAGGTCCTGGCATACGCGGACGATGTGGCGGTGATTTGCTCCTCAAGAACTCAAGTGCGGGCGGCAGTGCGGCACATTTTGGACTTCTGTGATATATCCGGCGCGGAAATGAACTGCGCTAAGTCCGTGGGGGCTTGGCTTGGCCCTTGGGAATCCAAACCGGAGCTTTTCTTGGTGTCACCTGGGGTCCCAGCATACCCAACTATCTGGGTATTAGCCTGACGACAAATCAACTGAATGCGGGGCGGGAGGGAGTGAATATGTCGCGTCTGAACTTCAAGGCGCTGGAGTGGCGGGGCAGATATTTGTCTTTATTCAACCGCGCTTTCGTCTGTAACTCTGTTTTTTTCCCAGCGGTTTGGTACACGGCAAGAGCGATACCTTGCTCGCCAAGTGAAATAGCCAAAGTGCATCGTTTTTTTTGCTACATTCGTGTGGGATTCACGTTTCGAGCGCATGCGGCGAAACAACCTTTTTTGTGTCAGGGAAAGGGGGGTCTGGGACTTGTAAACGTGGAACTCAAGCTTAGGGTGCAATTATACCTGTTTTTTAGAGATGAACAAAGCCCGCTCATTACAGCCTCTTTTCGAGAGCTAGGCGGCAGCTTCCTTCGCGAGTGGCTCGCAGGGGCGAAAGAAACCTCTCGGGCACGCGTGCTGAGATATTATAAGGAGACAGCAGCAGCCATCAGGTATTTTGAGGCAAGATTCTCAGGGGAGTACTTGCAAAAGGTCAAGAGGAAAACACTGTACTGGGACACCCTGGACATGTTATATCCACCTCCAATTTACCGATCATGCGTGGGAGTCATAGCAGTTTCGACGGACGTGTTTCACCGGGTCCGCAGATATCCCGTGAAAATCGCGATGAAAAATTTCTTTGTGCGTTTTCATTTTGAGGTGCTGCCCGTAAAGACGTGGCTGGTGAAAAAGGGCTTTTTTGAGCCATGGTCAACGAACTGTGCTCTCTGTCCGTTCCCCGAAACTTTGGAGCATGTTTTCCTATACTGCACGAACGCCGAGTTGTTTTGGGCTGAGTTGAGAGCGGAACTTTGCATTGATTTATATGTGGGTTGGGAACAGGCGAAGTTCCTAAAGTTCGAGACGTGTCCTTCGGTCAGGGCGTGGGAGATCATTACTCTGTTGGGACTATGGGCTCTTTGGAGGTCAAGGACGGACCACCTGCACGTGGTAGAGGGTGGCAAACCAGCCTGGCGTCATTTTGTGGAGGGTTTTGACTATGTGGCCTCGCTGACAAAGGAGGCAGCACAGCCGGGACTGGAATGCTGGGAAGAGCTGTCCACACGACTGCAAAGACGAACGCGGAAACAGCAAATGGCACCTGGTTAGGGCGGCCTGAAATGCGAAGGCGTTGAACAGGACACGGCCGGGTGTGCTAGTGTGCATTATAGGCCGATCTCTCGAACTTTAAGTGATGGTTTAGAGAATTTTGCAATATGGTATAGATATTCCTTCTGTGATGCTATTCTGTAAAATTTTGTAAATAAATGTTCTTGTTAAAAAAAGCATAGGGTGTAAGAAGCTGTGGTGGCCCCCCTTTTTCCTTCGCGGGCAGGCGCTTGCGGTCACGCCGCCGCCGTGGCCGCCGTGGCCACCGGGGGGGACATCGGGGTCTTTCTTTGCACTCAACCGTTTTGTTTTGCGGTGTTTTGGTTAGGGTCGCAGGCCCACCCGTGTTAGCGTCTTGGGGGACAGCAGGTTGTTCCCCCTGCGGGGTGTTGGTCGCTTTCGGTGCCGGCGGGTGTCTGTGTTTTTGTTTCGTAGGCGTCCGTCGCATGTCGGCCTCTCCGGGCCGGGTCGGG
This sequence comes from Ixodes ricinus, assembly GCA_037355805.1. Lineage (NCBI taxonomy): Eukaryota > Metazoa > Arthropoda > Arachnida > Ixodida > Ixodidae > Ixodes > Ixodes ricinus. Next base: position 27,209 of record JAZHYW010031335.1, on the reverse strand, counting down.
TTCCACCCGAGGGACCCGCTGATGGCGTCGTCGTGGCGGCAACCCGAAGCACTGGGGAAACTGCGAGGCGCTCGGAGCCGGCGCCGGTCTGTCTGCCACCGCTTGCGAGGGCGACTCTACGGAGCTGTCAGCCGAGGGCCGTTGCGAACTTGACGAATGCCTGTGACGACCCCCGGCCGATCATTGGGCAATGGACCCCACGTGCCTTTCACGGGTTTTAAAACTATTGGTTAACCGATGCCCGAGAGAGAGGAGGTGGGGGTCCCCAAAAAGCCGATGCCCGAGCGAGAGGAGCTGATTTTGACTGAACTTTGGGAGTTGTTTGAGGCATCCTGCCCCAAAATGTCAATCCCCTACTTTGTACATAGCAAGTGTACATAGTTGGTAACTGTAAATAAACAGTTGAAACTCTAACTCGCCGAGTCTTCATCGCCTGCGGAGTACCTCATCGACCGCCGGCCATGCTCAACCATCGCAGGCCCAACTCCAAACTATCCACGAACCGTTTCTGGCGCAGTCGACAGGGCGGTCTTTAGAGAACTTCGGCGGCGATTGAAGATCAACGAGAGGGCTCAAAGTGAGTCAAGACAACGCAGCCAAGAGCTGAACTTCTGGCAACCCTGGGAGCCTGAGCAACCACGACCAGCAGCCGGGACCAGCGGAGCCCCGACTCTGTCCCGAAGGAAGCCACGACAGGGGAACCTCCAGGCGGCAGCCTGAGCGTCTGCCGAGAACCAACGACGGCGTACGATCAACGGAGCGGCAAGCCGGGTAACCGAGCCAGAGAAGCCGGTGGCCAGGACCAGAGGAGTCCTGCCCGCGACCCAAGGCAAGCCGTTCGTCGGGTGAACAGCTGGACCAGTGTAGTCAAGTTTGTTCCCGACCGGGCGATCGGAGCCAGCGACAGGGACGACCGGTGGAAGAGCTGCAGCAGCACGGACCCCACGCGGACCTGCAGAAGTTGTGAGCTCTTTCTTGTTTCCCTTTTGGGGAGGGAGCGGTCGAGTCGCAGGCCAGGCCAGTCGTATGATAACGAGGTTTCGGCACCTTAACCCGAACAAACGCACCGGAGGGGCGATGAGCGTCGACGGGGCGGCGGGGGAAGTGGGACGAGCACGTCGTCACGGACGCCGACGAGCGAGCGCGAAAGCGAGCTCAGGTTGGAAGAGGCAAAAGAGCGCACAAGGGCTCTCGAGATAGAGCTAGAGCTCGCTAGATTGGGCGTTCACCGCGCGGCAGAGGGCAGACCGGCGGTGACGGGCGAACGAGAAACACAAAACGATCTGAAACATTTCAGCAAAATTTTGTCCGGAGTCATACGGAGATTCCCATCTGAGGCCGAGGTACCCGTGTGGTTCGAGGCTGTGGAGACTACCTTCGAAACGTATGGCGTGCCGAGGGCTATATGGGGCCAGCTAGTGTTCCCGCATGTGGTGGAGCGAGTGAGGTACCTAGCTACCCGGCTCTCCGCGGCCGAGCTCAACGATTATGATCGGGTAAAAGATACCGTTCTCGAGGAGTTGCAGCTCGCGCCCGGGGAGTATCTAAAACGTTTTCTTAACGCCGGCAAAGGAAAAGAGGAGGCGTGGATGCCGTTTGCTACACGGCTGCGAAGCTATCTCCACTTCTATGTGGAAGCGAGGGAAATTAAGACCAAGGACGACCTGATCGACCTTCTAGTGGCCGACCAGGTAAAGGCAAGAATGACGCCTGAAGCGCTGAGCTACGTCACTCTAAAAGAGGACACGAACTGGCACAGGGCGCATGAGCTGGCCAGGTTGATGAGGGTATTTGAGCAGGCCGAAGGTAGGGGAGCCGCCTCGAAAAAGGTCGACGCAAAGGTCCAACAGTCGAGTTCTCGAGACGAGGGCAAAACGAAGACCGGGAGCACATTCGGTTCGACGAAATCCACGCGAGGGCCGGCCGGGGGTCGAACTCAGATCGGCGAAGGGGTTGCTTCGGGTGCGGCTCTCTGGGCCACCAGAGGGCGAATTGTCCGCACGCTGGGAGCGGGCGTGCAAACGGCAAGGGCGATGTGCCATCAGAAGGCGACAGGCTGACCGCCCAGGTCGTCGGGGAGCCGCACTCGTTGCCGCCCAGCGGTCTCATGAACACCAGACTAGCTTGTGGAGGGCGCATGCTCAACGCTATTGTCGACACGGGCGCAGATATAACCGTGGTAAGGGAGTCTCTGGTCCCTGAGGAGCTGAGGAGCCCTTCCGGGAAGATTCAGCTCAAATCTGCTTTCGGAGAGTCGGTGGAGGCGCGTCTGGTAGTGTTGCCGTTGACTATGCACAGCTTGAATTCGGTCCTCGCCGACGTTCACGAGGCGGTGCCGACTCTTTGTGCGCTGACCGACCGGCTTATTTCGCGGACCGATTGCCTGCTTTCCGGAGAAGCGTGGGAGCTGCTGCAAAAATCGGAAAGCTCGAACGCACCGATCGGAGCAATCGCGGCCGTCGCGGCGGGGGAAACAGAACAGCTCGCGACGTCCACTCCTCCGCCGGAGTCCGTAGAGGGGTTGGAAACCAGTGTCCAGACTCGCGAGGGAGAGGGCGCCAACAATGTCCGTGAGGAATCGAGTCCTTCGGACGCAGCGGAGATCGAAACAGATGACGGGCTCTCGGAGCGATCAAAGTTCCGAGAGCAACAGCTAAAAGACCCTACTCTGAGGGAGGCCTGGGAAAACGGCCGCAGGAAACGGAGCGGCATGCTGATTAAAGACGGCTTGCTCTTTCATCGGGACAGGTTGTTGGGGCAAAACGTCCACCAGTTGGTACTGCCGGCTCAGCGGAGACCCGAGGTGATGGAATTGGCGCATGAGTCATGCTGGGGCGGACATTTGGGTTTCCGAAAGACGAAAGCGCGGGTCAAGTACACTTTCTACTGGCCGGGGATAGAGAGGGATATTAGAGAGCACTGCTCGAGCTGCCATGGCTGCCAGGTTAGATCCGACAGGAGACAGACGGATCGCGTTCCTATCACCCCACTGACGAGACCCGAGTTTCCTTTCCAAACGGTCAACATCGACGTAATCGGACCACTTGACACGCCGTCCGCTAGGGGCCACAGGTACGCGCTTTGCGTTATTGACTTGTGCACACGCTGGCCAGAGGTGGTGTGCTTGCGGTCGCTGTCGGCGAAGGCAACCTGCGAGGCGCTGTTGACCATCTTCAGCAGGACGGGGATACCGAGTGTCATATGTTCCGACTGTGGCACTAACTTTACGGCACAGCTCACGAGAGAGTTTCTCGCTCGCCTCGGCTGCAGCCCTCGGTTTTCGACACCTGAACACCCCGAGAGCAACGGCGCCGTCGAGCGCTGGAACAGGGTCTTTAAGAACATGCTGTTCCATGTCATCGAAAGGGAGGGCCGTGGCTGGGACAGGTTCGTGCCTTTCCTGCTGTGGGCGTACCGTGAGGTGCCGCATGACACAACCGGTGTGTCGCCCTTCCAGATGCTGTACGGCCGAAGCCCCACTGGTCCGTTGACAGTGTTGCAGCAGTCTTGGACGGGCGACATTCCAATCCCGGTAACACTAAGGGAGTCACCAGCAGAGTACCTGCGGAACCTAAAGGGTCAAATCGAGCGCGCCGCAGAGGAGGCCGAGCTGACGGCGCCGGCTCGGCAGAACGCGTATGCGACGCAGCATAACAAACGGGCCTCCCCGAAGGCGTTTGGGGTGGGCGAAAAGGTGTTAGTGTTCGACTCGGACCGACCGGGTAAAATGTATCCGAAATGGATAGGGCCGTGCGACGTTCGAGCGAAATTTCGAGACCAGTCGTACTACGTGGACATGCCGGACGGTAAGCACAGACTGGTGCATGCCAACAAGCTGCGGCCCTACACCTGCCGCGTTCAGAGTATTGGTGTTGTATTCCAGGAAGATGGCGACTTCGGAGATATAGAGTGCACCCCGCGAAGCATGAGCATCCGTCCTGCGATGCGACTGCCGGAGTCGTACGTGGCTCATCTGGGGGATAACACGCGGCTCATTCGGGCGGTGTTTGACAGGCACCACGCGCTCTTCTCGCCCAACACAGGGATCGCAGAAGTGGGAGAACACCACATTAGGCTGGACCCGCGGTACGTGCCGAAGCGGGCCCACCCTTACCGCATTCCCGAAATGTTAAGGGGGAGGTCGAGCGCCAAATTGACGAGCTGCTCGAGACGGGCCTGATCTACGAATGCGAGAGCCCCTTCGCTCATCCCGTCGTGTGTGTGGCGAAAAAGGACGGCTCAGTGCGTCTCTGCGTGGACTATCGGCAGCTTAACTCGGCAACGGAGACAGACGCCTTTCCGATGCAGTTCCCGCACGATCTCATCATGCGCGTCGGTAGAGCCAACTTTGTCACACTTATCGACCTCCGGAGGGGCTACTGGCAGGTGCCGTTGGCGGAGGAGTCTCAGCTCGCCACGGCGTTCGTATCCCATCGGGGGCAGTTCGCCTGGCGCGTCATGCCTTTCGGGCTGAAAAACGCCGCTGCGACCTTCCAGCGTATCATGAACTCGGTTCTTTGCGAGCACCAGCGCTATTCTTGCGCGTACCTAGACGATATCGCGGTGTTTAGTGGGACACTCCCCGAGCACGCGAGGCACCTGGAAGCTGTCTTCACAGCACTGGAGAAGGTAGGACTTTCGGCCAATATCGAAAAGTGCCAAGTGGCGCTGCCCGAGATCAAGTACCTTGGACACGTGGTGGGGTCTGGAAAACACGCGCCAGACCCGACGAAGCTGGCAGCGATCGAGGGTTTGCTGGTTCCTACCACTAAGCGGGAGCTGCGTAGCGCGCTGGGCCTATGCGGATATTATAGGGACTACATCGCAAACTATGCCGAGACTGCGAAACCACTCACCGAACTGACGAGTAAAAAGGTGCCGTCCATACTACCGTGGAACGAGGATGCCGACAGGGCATTCGCAGCTTTGAAAAAGGCGCTGTGCGACGCGGTGGCGCTCTACACGCCCGATCCGGAAAAGCCGTACTGGCTGTACACGGATGCCTCGGCCATCGCGGTGGGGGCCTGTTTGGCCCAATTGGGAGAGGGTGGGCAGGAGAAACCGATTGCGTTCGCCAGTCACCGCTTCACGCCCACTCAGACGCGGTGGTCCACGATCGAGCGAGAAGCCTTTGGGGTAATCTGGAGCCTAAAGAAGTTCGACGTCTGGCTATTCGGCGCTTCCGTGACGGTGGTCTCTGATCACAACCCTCTGTCGTTCCTCACCCTGAGCGTCCCTCATGGTGCAAAACTAACAAGGTGGGCTCTGGCCCTCCAGAGGTATGACGTCAAGGTCATACACAGGAAAGGTGTTAGACACGGGAACGCGGACGCTCTGTCCCGAATATCAAACCGATGCTGGGGGCCCTGCGACGCGGCCAGCCGCCCTTCCGGACTGGGTGACGAGAGGAGCCGGGCCTCCCAATGCTAGGCGTTCGTGGAAGCGTTCGCGTGTGTGTGTTTGTGTTTTCGTTGATGTGACCGTTTACCACGTTTCCATTCAAGCGCACCTAGAAGTAGGAAGGGAAAACTATATTTTGCGTATCAGTTTTGTTGGCTTTCCCACCACTAAGAGTATGGTTGTTATGTGAAGGGCATTGCTCCACGTCACCCGCATTCGCTTTTCCTTTTGTCGCGGTTGAAATTGGTAGCGATTTTTGTTTGTTTTACGTGTTTATGAAACACCGTGACCGCAAGGTTAGTCCGGTGTGCTGTCTGCACGTTATGGACACACTTGTGTCGGGCTCCTTTAAGTTTCCCATACTTTTTTTTTTAATTAACTGTTAGCAGGTCCAAGAAGGACCAGGAACAGTCTTGGGGGGAAGGTGTAAGGAAGCTGTGGCGGCCCCCTTTTTCCTTCGCGGGCAGGCGCTTGCGGTCACGCCGCCGCCGTGGCCGCCGTGGCCACCGGGGGGGGGGACATCGGGGTCTTTCTTCGCACTCAACCGTTTTGTTTTGCGGTGTTTTGGTTAGGGTCGCAGGCCCACCCGTGTTAGCGTCTTGGGGGACAGCAGGTTGTTCCCCCTGCGGGGTGTTGGTCGCTTTCGGTGCCGGCGGTGTCAGTGTTTTTGTTTCTGTATGTCTGTCGCACAGTTTCATTCTCCAAGCCAAGGTCATGTGTATCCGTTTCCCTGGATGCCCAACAGGGCAAGGGGAAAAAAAGAGGGAGAGGAGGAAAGGGAGGAGAGAAGAATACCGCGATTGGCTGACGCAGTCACGTGGTACGCCTGGGCTTCGGGCTCTTCTAAGCTGCGTGCAGCCCCCTCCCTCCCGCTACCGCCATTGAGCAGACGCTTCCCGTTTTGGAATACTTTACGCCCGTCGAAGAAGTGCTGTGGTGCAGTGCTAGATATTGGAAGATATCGTTGGTGTGACAGTGGATAACATACGCTCACAGGTCTCAATGCTGACTGGGCAGCTATGCTACGGCCGCTTTATGCTTTATGCCGTAGCGTTCACGTACGCAGGACGAAAGGCGAAGGCTGTGTTTAGGCCTAAGGACCCGCGACCGCAGCCGGCGTTCCGAAGTAATTTACGGCCTGGAAATAAACCCAGTTCGTTTGTCTTTCACTAAAACGCCCAGTGTAGGTACTGATTCTCTCATTCGCTCGACGCCGCCGCGGTGTTGTGTAGTCTGCCCTACCGCAATGCCCAACTCGCCGCTTGGCAGCATTATTCACGGGCGTAACATCGTTCGCCCGTTGCTGGACTCAACAGGAATCGCGCCAGTAAGGTGAATATGTGAGACGCCAACGGAGCACAAGCAGTGATCTGGACCGCGAGTGCACGTGTGAATTGTGCTTTGCATATACACTGTCACGCTTCTGCAAGAGTCAATCGCGCTCCCCGAAGCTAGTCGCGATGGGGAAGTGCATTGCTTTCGGCGAAAGATATCTATACCCGATGTCAGCTTTCTTGTGCTCCACTGGAGCGTAAACGCAGCTGCTTCGACCAGTGCTTTTGTTGCGTCAGCACTCGAGGGGCTGAAGCATGTCGGCGTGCACACACTCGTACACCCACAGTGGAGCACGAAGGTGACGCCCAGTGTAATGAATATTTTACAAATTTAGCGAAGGAAGCGGGCAGTGAGAAAATATTCCACAAGCCGACTGGCCATTTCTGTCATCGTCCTCACCTGCAGCGACAACTGGGCAAGTGTGTGAATGAATTGACTGATGTCAAGGGCTGTCCTTGCTGTGCTTACCTTAGCCCCTGCAATGTGATATGCACACATACCCACTATGTTATGTGCATGCATGCTGCAGACAGCACGTGTCAGATTTGTTTTAGCTATGCTCACCTCAGATGCAAAGGATTGTATGCACACATGTCTGCAAATAGCTTCACCCGAGTGACTTGGAGCTTGTGCTAGACACAGTGTGAGGGCTGGCTTTGCCTGCCTTACCTCCATCTTTCTTTGCGACTACAAAAAGCTGGCCCAGCTGGTACCAGGCAGTGGTGAATAGGTAGCCTAGACATGAAGGGAGATCGATCTCAGCTAGCATGAACTTTGCTTCAGCAACAGGGTTTCAAAATGCAGCTGCAAAGAGATGCACTGCATGTTGGGCACAGCTTTAAACATTTCCATTGAGGTTTCCTTTTCCAGAAGCTACAAAAATAAGCACTCTCATCTCAGTTTCTCCTCTTTTCAAAACTTGGTGATGTTAATTACTTGCGAGGTTCCACCAACCTAAATTTCCACTACAGAATACTGGCACTTCTGGCCGGACGACCTCTCCTGGGCGATGTGCAGTCGAACGATGTACTGCATTTTTCGATGCTAATGTAGGACCGGTTGGTCGTGTGACGAGTCATCCTATGACGAATGTTCCTGTATGACGAATCGTTCTGTGACCAATCGTCCTGTGACGACTGCGCATGTGATGAATGGACCGTATTCCCAGTCAGGATGAGGACAACTCGTCACATGCGCACTCGTCACAGGACGATTCGTCACATAGGAACATTCGCCACAGGATGATTCGTCATGCGGGCAACTGGTAACATCGATCGGGCAGGGGACGATCGTAAATTATAAATTTCAACAACTGCCCACATTCACTGATGAGGAGTTTCACGACTTCCCACTGTGACATAAACCAATGGCACATTATGACTGTTCAGCAGGTTGACCTAAGTTGCTGGCTTGAACGAGCAATAATCCGACTGGCAGCCAGATCAGTTTTTACTTTGCCTTGCATACACCTCTTCGAGAAAACCAATAAGTATCGTAATTCTTTCTGCTGCATGTGTACAAGTACCCCTCATGCAGCTGCATGGCTCCACCTCTCTCTGTTGCGATCACCTCCATCCTTTTGAATGTAGTCAGAGTTCAAAAAAAGTCGCTTTTATATGGCCCCCGCATTTACCGTTCGGGACGGACCCAGAAGCTAAAACGTCCGTTACAAAGTCTTCAACCTTGAGAGGCAAGAAACATGCTAAGAGGTGACCCACTTTCTCAGGCCGAACCAACGTTCGATGTTCGGGACCGAACCAGAAGCTAAAACGTTTGTTACAAATTCTTCGCCTTTCAGAAGCCAAAGACATACCAAGATATGAGGTGAGCCACGTTGTCCGCCTGAACCAAATTGAACAATACATTTTTGGGGGACGAACTATTGTAGGACCGGTTGGCCGTGTGACGAGTCGTCCTATGACGAATGTTCCTGTGTGACGAATCGTCCTGTGACGAGTGCGCATGTGACGAATGGACCGTATCCCTAGTCGAAATATGGAATGCCTAATTTTTCTGAAACCGAGGCAAGACATTCTCAGATGATCAGCATGGTCGACTGTACGCAGCAGACCCGATGAGAAAACTCCTAGTAGGTGTATGACTGGCCGTCATTTTTGCACACAAGTTTACAAATCCATCCATTTATTTCAGGCACGCACAAACCCAAGTTTACATCAGGAGCACTGGCAGTGCAACGCAAGGCGCGCAAATACACCCAACAAAAAATGTGAAGAAAGCGTAACAAAAAACTGTTGGCTAGTACTGTAGAAAGTTGCTAAAGAGTGGTACACAACCTATCTGCGAGGGAAGCTTGAATAGCAGTCAGCCTACCTGTGATGGGACAGTCTCAGGCAAATGGCCCTTTAGGATTTCTCTGCAAGGTCCCCTTTGAGTGTTATGCACTCCGACGTCTGACAATCGGAGAGGTTGCAGAGGATAGCATTTGGTACGTGCCAGAAAATTTTGACTGAAGATTTGCAACTGAGACGTGTGTCAGCAAAATTTGTGCCCCGTCTCCTGACGGTGGAGCAGAAGGATGATCGCGTGTCAATTTGCACTGACCTCCGTGAGGGAGTCCAAAAAGATCCAAACTTTATGTCCTCCGTAATCACAGGTGACGAAAGCTGGGTTTACGGGTATAACCCAGAAACACCCAGAAACAAAGGAAATGTCCTCCCAGTGGAAAACTGCATCATCTCCTCGACCGAAGAAAGCGCGGCAGGTGAAGTCCAACGTCAAGACCATGTTGATTGCGTTCTTCGACATAGACGGGCTCGCTCATCATGAGTACGTCCCTAGAGGCCAGTCAGTAAACAAGGAATTCTACAAAACAGTCCTGCAACGCCTCCGCGACGCTGTGCGCAGACATCGCCCTGAGAAGGGGCATTCCGGCAAATGGATCCTACACCATGACAATGCCCCAGCTCACAGAGCTGTGGCCACAAATGAATTTCTGGCGAAACACAACATTCCGTCCCTCCCACACCCTCCGTACTCCCCTGACCTTGCTCCATGCGACTTCTTCTTGTTCCCGCAACTGAAGAAAACAATGAAAGGTCGCCGATTCGACGACAGTGAAGAGGTGCAAGCCAACGCGACGAGACAAATGAGGGCCATTAAAAAAGTGACTACCAGAGGTGCTTTCTTCAGTGGCAGGAACGCTGGAATAAGTGCATACATGCACAAGGACAATACTTCGAAGGAGACAAGACTAACTAGCTTGTAAGTCTACTCGTCAACTCGCAAAAAAAATCAGTCCCAGAATGAAATGATCAGGCCCTCGTAGTATGTTAACGTGATAACCTAGCGAGCACCCATCCCCCAATTTTTTGTGATTATCTCTAAATTTTAAGTGGACACTTGCTCAGTATTTTAAGGTAGTCTGCGTATCGAAATCTAGTTCTTCTAGCTTCGAAATTTAGGACAAAGACCATCTATATGCTATATAGAAACTGCACACCAGGAAAAAGATAGTCAGTGCTGGGCAGATATACTCGAAAACCTATTCCGGAATACAAATGCAATACATGTACTGCGAGGATAAAATAGAAAAACAGATACACTTCTCTTGACAAGTGCAGCAACACAGTATTATAGAATACAGATACTGAAATACTCGGCATTCCAGAAGTTGCAAGATCGTGAGCACTGACTGGACAATTACCGAATGTCAGATTAATTTGTTGCAAAAAGAAGACATTAAAAAGGATATGCATGCACATGCACACATTAGGTCTGTTTGATTCGCCTGAACTGCCTGAACTAGTTCAGCAGTGGAGGAACTGGCACATTCAATTCAACCGGAAGTTGCAAGGCCGCTGCACTTGCATGTTTGATTCATCCCAGTTCTGAACGAGTTCAGACCCAGTTCTTCAAAACCTGGCTCCGGTGTCAGGTCAGAGTCTGTGCAGAAGCAGACGACACTTCTCGTCCGTTTCTGCTCGCAGTGCCATTTCTCGGAGCTCTTGCTCAAATGTCTGCAATGTTTAACAATAATGCCGAGACAGGTTACATTTCCTCTCAATCATGAAAAATGTACCGTGGCGTATGCGGAATCGAGATCCTAACCGAGGGTAGGAAGTTGCTCGATTATAATATTCTGAAAGCGTTCTCCGTACCTGCACGTGCAGGTTTGGTTTCCTGTGGTAAGCATTGAAAGATTGGCTCACATAAATTTTTTCTTTTCGATGATATACCTAATAGTGTGTTCATATTCTTCTCAAGAGACATAAGAAAAGTATCACAAGCTTGATAGCCCCCGCCTTCAATAGCTCTTGGATGCAGACTGACGACTCCGATACATTGCAGAAGTCCAGAATTTACAGTCGAACACGATTATATCGAACTATCCCTTGTATCGAGCTATTTCTGAAGAGACTAGTAGCTGCAATGAAAATGCATAGCGAAAAATGTGGTTAAATTGAACGAAAATTGCAGCGTCTCCCGATAGATTGAACTGCAGTGGCCTACCAACTAGTTTTTGAGTGGGGGGCAAACCAGCCCCCTCCCTCCGGTCGCATAATTTTAGAAGTGATGGGCCGAACTTTTGCCGAATCGAAAATTCGCCGCCGAATCATGGGATTCCGCGGGGCCGAACTTTTGCCGAACTTTTCTAAAGATTCGGTGGTGAAGATTCGGCGAAAATATACTGTTACCAGACTTAACGTTGATATTTAGTTTTTTCAGACAAAAAAAAAAGGTTGACACAGTTACTACTAAATTAGGCGATATTGTACAAGACAATTGTGTCGGTGTCACTTTTGTGTGTTTACTGGCAATTTTAGTGTCTGCTTACAGAAAGTGGCGTGACAACGAGGTTGGGTAGTAGCGAGCGCAGTCACGAATCACGCTACGAGAGTTTTGATTTTGAGGCTTCATCAGCGCACGCCTGCAAGTGTGTTTACATTGTTAAAATAAAGGCAATCACTGCGTTCTTACTTTCTCTGGGAGTCACCGTTTCGTGCACAAAAACGAATGCAATGGTTGCTGAGCCTTCACCAGAAGAGATAACAATATTGTAAATATGCATGTTTTTCGAATTGAGTCACTTGACGTCAGCTTTGCATGAAAGTGTGCATTCCATATTCGCAAAGTGCCCTTTTTAATCTTTAAAATTTCGGTTTCTGGCGTTAGGACACACACGGACGTTTAGGAAGATGGGGAGAGTTAAGAATGTCGGATGTGCAACGTTGAGCATGATAGTTCTGTGTTCAGTTTTATGCAGATACATGAAAATCGCGAAATAATGCGAACTAAAAAGCAATATTATTCTGTTTGGGCACAAACTACTTGTGAGCCGAAAACAGGATTATTATTATTATAATAATAATAATAATAATAATTTAATTTGCACATACTGGAAGGGGCCCATGTGGTGGTGTGCGGGGCTAGGCAGATAGGTGAAAACCCTTACGCAGAGCGCCTGCCAGCCCACCAGCACATGTGAAAAAACAAAACAGACATATAAATGTACAGAATACACACTACCGAAAGTATGTAAAAATGAAAGAAAAGAAGGGGGACAACACGTATCACATTATGACAAGGATGCCAGCTCTCGTGACTCCGCCCCGTTTGACGGCAGTGGGCTGCGCACACTGAGCGTTATTGTCAGTTGTCAGTCAATGTTTACACTACCACAATGCATCAGTGGAAGGGTCAAATGAAAATCATGTTATCCAGAATGCACCGCATCATTTGTCACTTGCGCAGTGGACTGAGTAAATTACTGGTCGATCTTCTATTCTTGAGGCAGAAAATATTGGAGAACCACACTCGCAAAAGCTCACAAACGCACAGTTACCGTGTCGCCTACTCCACACCTCGCCGTAACCGCTGGTTGTACTAAACCGTACGATGGTAACCGCGTGACTGCGCAGCGTCCATTTGCGATCCATGGCCCAGTTGCGTTTGTGCGCGTGCGCAGACATTTACCGATTTTTTGCCGAATCTTTGCCAATCTTTCCTTCAAAATTTGGGCATGTGCGGAACTTTGCCGAATCTGAAGTTCGGCAGATTCGGTCCATCACTAACTTTTACGGCGCAGGCGATAGACACCCTAGCAACGACGCTCACGCCGGATCGGCTACTCAAAAACGTGCGGGAACTTAAATTTCGGATTCTGATGGCGCGTGTATCACTCGAAGCCCGTTAACCCACCCCCGCCTGCGTTCACGCCGCTTTGCGGCGTCCAGCCGGCAACCCAAACCCTGCTGTCCCCCACGCACCTCCGTAAATAAAGTTCCGTACGATTCAGTTCAGCAATGTCTTGTTAACAACATTCGTTTTTTTCAGTGTTAATCGTAAAAAAGAAATGTCGTAAATGTCGCCAAATGCCTCAACAAAACAAAATGTTCGGGGAAAAAAATAAAAGAGGTAAGCCCACACTGTGGATAGAACCCGGGTCTGATACGTACGAGGCAGACATCTTGCCACTAAGTTACGCTACCGCTTCGGAAACTCGCATTGTAACCGCTGCCTATGTTTTTCGGCGGCAGCGCCTATCTCCACAAATCAGCCAATCCGGCGTGAGTGCCGTTGCTAGGGTTTGTTTCGCCTGCGCGTTAAAATATGCCCCCGCGGATCGGGGGCGGTGCCCTTGGTATTCCTTGGGCGCCGCCGGCCAGTGTTTGCACTGCCCAGTGGCGGCTGTTTCAGAGGGGGCAAAACACATACCTTGCCCCCCACTCTGAGAACTGGGAGGGCAAGCGCCCCCCTTGTGCCCCCCGGTTGGTACGCCCATGTTGAACTGCCAAGAACGCCATTTTGCTCTGCAAGCTGGCTTTCACTCAATGCAGGCGGGCACGTTGGGGGAAAGCCAGCTTGCAGAGATGGCTTTCCCCCAATGCGCTTGCCTGCCTTGAGGCCACTAGAAAGAAACAAGCCAGTTGGCTTTTTTTCTTTCAAAATGCTGTGTCCACCACCCAAAAGAAAAGAAAAAATTCTCTACTGCGGAGGGAGAGGGTGAGCCAGTGAAACCTTGAAAAACGAAGAAGCGACCACTGAATAGCCGCGTGGCACGTCCCTCATGACATACATACGCTCCTTTGAGAGTAAACAACTTTCCTAAATGTGACGTTCATGTTTGTAGCCAAATTCATTAGAACTTTTACATTGAATTACACGGTATATCAAACTGGTAGACGGTTTTTTGCGAGCTTGATATAAACGGGTTTCACTGCAGTACATTGACACTCGCATGCCCCTGTAGCTGAGCCTAATACTGCATGTTCTGTCCGCTGGTATCTGTGGCCACCCACTAACAGGCCTGGAAAGGAACGCCGAGAATCGGCATTGGCTTGGTAGTTCCACGTCAATCTTTCTTGAGAATCAGAATAAACGCTTCAACTTGATGTCAAAGTGACGGTCGTTAACTGTTTTGGCCACGGCGCTCTCGTTGGGCCTTAGTCTTTGTAGTGACTGCTACCATGCGCTGCCGTCAACTTGACGTCAAAGTGATGGTTGATAACTGTTTTGGCCAAGGCACTCTCACTGGGCCTTAGTCTTCGTAGTGACTGCTACCATGCGCTGCCGCCAGTATCTCTAGACATGAAATCATCTTGATGCCTCGAACCTCTTGTTGAAATGCAAAACTCGAGAGACTTGGAATGTATCTACTATTGCTAAAAGAATGTGAAGGACACGAACGCTTATGAATACAATAGGAAGTGATTGGCCATTAAAAATGCAGACAGAAATGCATTTCATGCAGAGAACGTTTTTAGTACACTCGAATAAGGGAACATTCACAGAAAAGATTGTTTGCATACTTTAAAACTGAGGAAATGCAAATGGTCTCATCAAAACACGAGTACTTAAACATAGCATACGACATGGCGTGGAGAAACAAGAGCCAACACATGCAGACGACACCCTGCACTTCCGCTCTGGAAGCCGTCCACAGCGCCAGTCCCAACGTGGCGGCTGCACTGGTTCAGTGATATGATTGGTTTGAATCATTTTGGAGCATAACCACACATTTCAGTTTCATTCATACCAGTTCGAATATGAGGTTAAGATTTATGTGTTTATGTCTACTTTGCCTTCCTGCTTCTGTGCAACCTTTTGATGGCATCAACAGCATGGCATGTTTGATTCCCTAGCTAGCAGCTTATCTGCTTGTAGAAGCACAAGGCATGTTAAGAAGGTGCCGATTGATGAAGGACAGTACGAACTGCTCTGCATGGTTATTTTAGGTACTAAATCAAACATAAACAAAGTTGTGTTTTATTAACATAATGTCAAAATGTGACCATTTCGAGCATTGTCTTTTTTGTGTTCTTTTTTAAGTTCTAAATTTTGTAATGAAACTGCAGTTCTTAATTCATGCAGTTTATAAACAAACATTTCTCATTATTTGCGAGGATTTGACCTCGCAAATACCACCAAACTTTCCATCTAGTGAAATGCAGTTCCAGGGTCACCGCATAGATAGTGCCAGCAAGGTGTGAAGGCGCTCGGTTCTAAGGAGTCGTAAGTGTGTGAACAAGCCTTTATTCAGAAACCACGTAACATACCGGTCTGGAAGAGTGCTTTCCCGTCAGTACACGAGTGCACTGCAGCGAAGCAAGGTATGCAAAATTTCAACACCTATTACACAGTTGTCGCTTCCCTGCAACACACCACTGCACGGTGACAAGCACACTCATTGATGTTAACTTTCCAGTCTGAAAAGACGACGAGCATGAGAAATGTTGCCAAACTTCCAAGTGCTGTCAATGTTTGGTACAGATATAAATGGAATATTATGTTACTTGAGATAATGAAAAGGTTTGGAAATTCGCACAAACCTACATTAATGATCCGGCCATATAGCGGTGTCCAATTTATTATATTGTCAGTATTAATAAAGGGAAAATAAGTTTTGGCTCAATGTTGGTGCAAATTCTTGGCATATTGGCAAAATGTAGCAGGATGTAGCATAGTAAGCACCTTGGTGCAAATGGCATATCAATCCCATCACTGCTGGTTCTGCGCCGCAGCTGCACGACTCCCACACCCCTCTGAACTCGGACAGAACTAGTACGGAACATTCTGGCCGAATCGAACAGACCTATTGTGTCTATTCTCTATTTCACCTTATGAAGTATTGCAGGAAAGGCTACAAGCGCGAGCTCCTTACTCTAGTGCACGTCTCGGTAGCACAAGCTCTCCTGCATTAAGGGCAGCTGTCAACGCTATGAGCTCGCGCTTCTAGGCTTTGCTGCAGTACAACATAAGGTGAAACGGAGTTTTGTGGATGTGTGTTTGGTTGTCTTTTTGTTATGTCTTGTTTCTGTTTCTTTAGGTGTTAGCTTTTTGTCAAGTTTTAGAAATTCACCCGATAGCTGATGCATCCATGCTCATTCAAATAAAGATTTGAAAGACCAACTTGCCTGTACTACATTTGAGGTACCTTATAGACTATTTGCTAAAAGTGTCACCACACACTTTAATGGTCTTTAGATCATGCCGTGATTACCAAAGTAATGTATGCAGACACCTAGGCACAAACCGCAACCAGAGACTAGACAGCCCCCTTGGAGAGAGAGAGACCAAAGAAAGAAAACAAACAATCGCAAAGATATGACTGCCGCCATGGAGGTAGGAAGCTTCTGGAGGCGACATGACGCCACTAGAGGTGGAGCCGGGGGAGATTTCTGGTTTGGAGGGACACGCCCCCCCCCCCCCCCCCCGAAAACGAATAAAACTAAAAGACGCTATTGGCTGAAAACTTGGAGGTAGGAAGCTTCTGGAGGTGACATGACGCCCCCAACGATGACCAAAAACCAAGAAACGCTTTTGGACGGATAGGAGAACTGACAACAGCTGTCCAATGGCATCTCTTGGTTTTTGGTCATCGTTGGGGGCATGTCCCTCCACAGTTCTGGCTTCACCCCTGGTGGCCTCATATTGCCGCAAGAAACTTCATACCTCCATAAACGGAAAGGACACCCTTGAGGCGTTCCCACCAACCGCAACCTCTACTTTCGGCTTCACTTGGGATTTTCTCGTTAAGCTGGCTTGAGCCAGTATGTCGCCTCCTTTTCTTCTTATCTTCATGGTTGCCGCTATTACTGATGTCGATGCGTATGCATTCTTCAACCAGATTCTAGAGCAGATTCCGTTCCCGCTACTGTGGGAAGCATTGTTTTGTAATTGATAATAATGTACCAATGAAACGTATAACACAACATCAAAGCAAGGCTTAATATGTCGTTCAACTGGTATTTCTACTTTTATGCCTACAATTTTACACCGCACTAAAAGCAGTCACGTGATTGTGCTGCAAGGTCTTACCTGCTACAGCCAGTATGACCCACCATTTATTAAAAGCAGACGCCCGCCCCTCGGTAGAACTTCTTGATTAAAGATAACAGATTATACAATCCGAGTTCTAGTACAATTGGCAGTGCCGCCTTTACAACTAATAAGCTGACATGTGTTTCTATTTTCGCAAATTTAAACGCGCGCTAAAAGCAGCAAATGTGCTCGTGCCGACTGACATGAAGGCGTGAATATTGCAAGGTTTTGAATTACAGCAGTTGGATTCCGTTAATCGTTTGTTCTACCTGTGATGATGGCGGACTCTGAGATTTTTACGAGCGAGTTCTCGTTTTTAAACCTCATCTAGAAATTGCACTCGGATACGAGACACCGAGAACTGCATTGACAACATCGACGTGCTTCGTGTCACTCCCAGTAGTGACGGAGAAACTTACTAGTAGCTGCAAAGCTACCGCCAAGCTACAAATTTGTCGTGGATCATGGACCGGGAACTTCCTAACCCAACAGGGTAATCGAGAAACTTTACCTACTTTCCCTGCTCATATGTTGCACACCATACTTTTTTTTAATCTCTTATGAATGTTAATGGGTTACACGGCCACCATTAGGAACTTCTAATTGGTTCCGTTGACACATGCTTGTCGTGATGAGGCCCCTCCAGGCTTGTCTGTGGTTGCTGCACCCCCTCGAGACAGCCCTCAGATGGTATGCAAGCATGAACTAGTTCAATAATGCTTAGTCGTGGCGTAGTCGTGGGATGATATTCTCTGTACATGCTAACACTTGCACAATGTTTTGTTCCGCAGCACTTTGGTGACACTGGCATTTATAACTATAAATCTACATATCTGTAACAGGCTCTTAAACAGGCAGCAATTGGAAAAAAAAAAGGATGGAACTTCGCAAGGAGAGGAAAGTAGAGAGAGAAGAGGAACGAAGAGAGGACGAAAATCAAAGGGATGAATGTTAGCTGGTCCTGAACAGCCCCTTAGGAAAAGATCCACCATGATACTTTCTTTCATAGGATGCTGCTGACGTACTGCAGCAGATTCAACAAGAACAATGGCAGTACCACAGCCTAGCGTCCCACAACCCCTTCTACTTAAATACCCTGGAGCAGGTTCTGTTGGAAGTGAGGAAAGTGCACAAGGAGCCGCAGGCGATTCCTTTCTACCTGGCCACGAAGGCGGCCTACAGCAGTGCCAAAAAGCACGGGCGATGCATCAAGGTGCGGCCCACAGGGATTGCCAGGCGTCGACCAGACATCACCAGAAGAGCAGGTCGAGTGTCCGCTGGTCGCCCTTCCAAAGGCTCCGGCACCAAGAAAAGCAAGGAGGCACAGGCCCTGCACCTCAGCATCAAGAGTGGCGTGCCTCAGGTCAAGTCCCACGGAACCGGACACTAAACAGGAGATGGGCAAGAACATTGTTGTCGCCTCCGGCCATAGCTGCCTCAACCTCTCACACAGATTCTTTTTTGCACTTTACCTACCATAAAATACCAAGAATCTGCCCATGCAACAATAGGCGCCCACCCCCATTTTTTGCAACACTTGCCAAATACGTTAAAGACAGTTCTGTACTCAGTTAAGTACAGAATAAGCGAGTTAATAACAGTATCCAACATGAGGAAGGTAAAGGGGACGGACAATATTGACTTCTTACTTGCAACAACATTTATTGACCCGAAGTTTACATATATAGGTGGAGGAAGGAAAAAAACGCAAAATAAAAGATGCCTTTTTTTTTTTTTCTGTTATCACTGCGGCGTTTTTCACCCTCCCCTCCGTTCCCTTCTTCGCCTATATTATGTGAACTTCGGGTAAATAAATGTATTTGCCAAGGGACGATATGCAAAATGCATAGCGCCATCTAGTGAGGCGCTGAAGAACATGCTCTATTTCACCAGTTGGCTTCGGCGCTGGCAAAGGCCAGGGTGCAAAAGCATAGTTCTGACAAATCACTCGTGCAAAGAAAGTGCTTTTGAAAACCAGGTGCCCACGCCCGTGCCGGCACTCAAAGCCAAATTTTAAGCTGAAGTGTATGCCCGCCATGTTGGTTGCAGCGAGAAACCAGCGACCAGCGTGGCGATAAGCCCAAGCATGCGCAAGAAAAGCGTAAAACAATACTAACCCTTAGCTCGCAGGTGTGGGTGAGGATCGATGACAATAAGCAGTAGGCCTCGATTGTTAGCGACAAAGCTATGAAATCGACAAACAGCAGAGAAATCTCGACGCAACAAAGATGGCAGCGCACAGAGTGTTGCGAGACGTTCAAACAATTTCGCATGTTGTCTATTGGAAGTCATTGTTGCCGTCCCCTTCTCTAAGTAACCTTCCTGATGTTGGATACATATTTTTGCATATCGATGACCTAAGAAGCACCCATCCCTAAATTGTGCGCAACTGTGTAGAAATTTTAAATGGGCACTTGCTCGGGATTTTACAGTACACGGGTTTATGTTGGCAAGTCATGCCTATATGCGCTTTTGTTTACCGTAGTTTCTGATCAGTGTTCTACGGTAGTGTTGTAGCTTGTATAGGGAGACACTTCGCTGTCTGCTTCTTTATAAGCCCCCACCTCAAGAAACGCTGCAAAATCATAGCGCTATCTGCTTTCCTTTGCAAGGGTTTCTGTGGGGTGACACGAAAAGGTTGCTGCCTTAACCGTCAAAGTGGTATGCCCCCCTTCCCCCACCTCAGCCAATGTCACAAAACAGACGATGCACAGGGGCATCTCTACAGAACTATTTTCGCACCAGCAGAAAGACATTAAGCCTGCGCATAAGACTTGTGGCTGGAGCTCGAGAGGCTCCAAGGCTGGTAGAACTGATGAGCAGCCCATCTAGGGTGAACTTGACGCATCTCGTTGCATAGCCAGCTGTTGGTTTTGATGCATCATCAAGCCATTCACATTTTTTGGGGTTATTTCTTTTGTTTACAATCAGTTGTTTTTGCCCGGCCTCGCTCTAAACGGCTAATCCCAACAGGGGTAAGCTGGAGCAACGACAAGAGCTGCAAAAATCCCGTGCGGGATTTTTTCAACTCTGGTCGTCACTTTACCTCATTTTGATGCTGACTGTACCTGGGATGTTTCTGTGGTTACGGTACACAGCTTGCATGTGACGTCATTCTCAGCCATGCCAATATTTTATGCGCCGCGAGCGTTTGGTTTGTCGTGTTCGCTTCACACCACAGAAGTTGTAATTTGAAGACACCAGTAAGTAGAACTATCTGTCAGTACTCGGCAATGGCGACACTTTCAAGCTATATGCGGGATGCAGGTGCACAGCAGGTGCTCAAGTGCTGTCCAAGTTGTTCATTACACCGCACCTTTAATGCTTAAAACTGCACAGGTGCTCGGTGTACTATCAACTCTTGCCTCTCCCAATTTGACGCCCTTAATGTCAGCGAAATTAGGTCGCGCTCTTCTTTGCTGACCCAATTGTTAAACTGCTCAAATGGCGCTTTTTTTTTGTAGTAGGTAGAGCGCTGAAACTTTAAAGGAACTTCGTAGAAGCCTCCAAAAGGGATATAAGGTTTCGCTAAAAGACTTCTTCCTCTTGCGTTGCTCACACTAGATACTGTGATCTCCCACACCTTGGTGCGAATTCAAAGCTTTTTATAAATCCAAACAAAATATCTGTAAATTATAATCTTTGTCATCTTTTGATGTGTGTGCGTGCATGCTTTATTGGCTAAGGTGCCATGCGTACACGAAGCTCTGACCACTGTATAGAGTTATTACAATAAATGCTAGAGGCTCAGCTGGCACTAGTGTCTAGGGGACTTCCGGTTGCAAATTGAAGCAGACAGCAACCAGTCTACTTTTCCAGACTTTCTGTGTACTCCTATGGGAAAACGCACGTGATATTTTTCTCTCCGCCAGGGAATAATAAAAATCAGCGTAGTTTCTTTATTCTTAACTGGTACTATGCAGCCTTATTCATCCTATAAAAATGTAATTTATTTCGTTAAAGCATTTTTTTTTTTTTTAATATTGAGCGATGTTTAAGTTAGCGAAAATTGAGGCCCAGGATATGTTGTACAGCATAATGTCAATAAAAGCTCATGAATTCATGCTCAGCTCAAGCCTGTTACTGTTCAATAAAAGCTATCAATTCAAGCAAAAAGAACAAAAATAAAACACCCTTGATTACTACTTTATTTTTACGCAGTGTCTAGCGTTATGTCCGACGGAATCCGAAACAAAAATTAAAGTTACGTCCGACGTAACTTTACGTAAGGATTTGAGTTACGTCCGAAGTAACCTAATATGAAAATTAAAGTTACGTCCGACGGAACTCCAAATAAATATTAAAGTTACGTCCGACGTAACTTTACCCCAAGGTTTTGAGTTACGTCCGACGAAACTCAATGTGAAAATTAAAGTTACGTCCGACGGAACTCGAAATAAAAAGAAGTTACCCCCACCCTCTGCCCGTTTCGACCTGGATGAGTTTCGTACCGGCGTAGGTCGTGGTACCGGCACGCGTTCGTGTAATTACTACTGCGTGGTGCAGGTTAAAGACCCCACTGGTTAACGGTTGTACTGCACTGGCTAACTTTCTCATCTACAGGCTAGCAAACGCGTGCTACGGTTTCCATTTTGTTAACGTTTTTCTTTTCTTTTGCGTGTCGCGTCTAGGAAGAAGTGGTTTAATATCTAAAAACAAATCGAAAAAAAGATCCTCTTAAAGGAAAAAAAAAACTGCAGAAAGGAGATGAAAAATTGAGAAAAAAACAACTTATGTAACGGGTGTCGAACCCGCCTGGCCTACGCAGCCTCCACATACAAGGAACACACTCCAACCCCCTCAACAAACCTGGAGGCACGAATAGAGCCGCGATTTTGACCAATTTATCAACGCTGCATCGGACGTCATGCAGAAGTAATTATATATATTTTTATGTTTACGTCATGTTTCGGCCACAAAGCGTAACGTTCAATAAGGTTCCGTAGGTTACACAGGCCGTAACTTATTTCGTCGGACGTAACTCGAAACCTTAGGGTAAAGTTACGTCGGACGTAACTTTAACTTTTATTTCGAGTTCCATCGGACGTAACTTTAATTTTTATTTGGAGTTCCGTTGGACGTAACTTTAATCTTCATATTGGATTACGTCAGACGTAACTCAAACCTAACGTAAGTTCCGTTGGACGTAACTTTAATCTTCATATTGGATTACGTCAGACGTAACTCAAAACCTTAACGTAAAGTTACGTCGGACGTAACTTTAATTTTTATTTCTGGTTCCGTCGGACGTAAGCTAGAGACTGCGTTATTCGCATTATTCATGCACAGTTTATTACTGATCCAGTACGTGTTCTTCGTTAAACAACCCCATGCTTCGTTCTTGTCGTCTGTTTTGATTGTTTGATTTGACATATATTAGCATCCTTTTGATGTTTTGTCAAGCTGATTCACTCTGTGCTTCACAGCATTGACTATATGTGTAAATACGTGCCCTATAATAGCAGTCTGCAACGTCAAGTATTATATACATCTGCATTGGGCTATCTTAGCGCAATGTTCGACGCCATAAAGTCAAAAGAAAACGCTTTGGCACGCCAATTTTGTACGTCCAATTATAAAACATTTGTTATTTTGTCACAACACTAAGCAATATTTGCTCTTACAATTGAGCGCGATTGTGAGAGCAAATATTCCCTTCCGCAAGCACCGAGAAGCTGAAACACCTGCCTAGACAATGGGCACCCACTCTTACCTTTTCCTAAGCACAAGAAAGCTTGCAACCGAACTTGCTTGCACAACCGTTACAGATATCGCCGTGAATTTACGATTAAACCATTAAACCGTATATGTAAAGACACACATCCAAACCTTTAAATGCAGAAGAAGAGGAGCACAGCTGAGCAACCGTCGACGGCCGCCATTGATGATGTCGATGTGCGTGCAGTTTTTCTGTGGTTCTGTGGCTTCGGTGGCGCCCAAGTAATTTTCAAAATCAAATAAAAGCTTTTAAACAGTGTTAGTAATTAAATATAAATATCTTAGTCTTTTAATAATTAATAGCGTTATGATTACGAATTAACAAAACCAAGGCTGTGTTCCAAACGAATTCGAGTTACTCCGGCGGGTTGTCACGTGACGGGAAAAAACATTAAAAAAAAACGCTGGACGCGGGTCTCGGTGAGACGCGGTCACGTTTTATAACGCCAAGGTAAAACATCTTTACCCTGTAGTAAGATCGAGTACATTTTGAAACGCGGCCCAAGGATACGACGCATACAACGAGATCAGTGCACACAACGCATACGACCAAGAAGACCATCACCATCATCACCACCACACGGACAAAATGGCGCCGTAATTTTCGGTCTGCTTCGGTCTCGGAAGCATCAGAAGTCGGTATGGTCTCGGTACTGTTCGAACAGTCTTCAGGTTCGTTGTCGCGTCGTCTCTTTTAAGTTATATATGCTTTACATGAAAAAGAGGTACTAGTCCTGTGTTTTTTTGTCCTTCTGTAGTTTTGGTACAGTCTGATCGCTATTTCATTGCGTGGATACCGCGCTGTTGTCTTTTCAAAGATTTTTTTTTTCTCTGCACAGAAGGTAGTTTATAAATTATACATTCACTGTTCATTCTCCTTGATAGTCTTACGTTCTGCTCAAAAATTATACATATACATTAGCTGCAAACCAAAAGTCAGTATATCCTTGGTCGTTTCTAATTGTGTCGTACGTACTGGAATGCCCAACAGTGATTTTTGCCTGGGCACCTGAGACAACAAGTTTGTTTTCCCTCAGCAAGTACTGAGGACAATGATGAGACTATCAATACTCTATTCGTTTTCTTTTTTCTAAAATGTTAAAACAATAAAACATAAGAGCAATTCCTTATTGTGTGACAATGACTCCGTTCAGCCACCATTTGTTGATACTCCAGTTATGTCACAAGCCGCACAAAATGACTAGCTTCCCAACTCTCCCGCAACTAGTCCTGTTAAAGGGGCCCTGCAAGGACTTTTTTACTGGTTTTTAATTTGCACCGAACCTAAGCACACTGAACGTAGTAACTTAATGAACCCTTTCTTTTCTCGAATTTCGCTTTATTTTAGAAGTTCTAGGCAAATTAAAATTGCAAAAACAAGCAAAAAATGACCTCCTTCATGACGTCCTTGGTTGGTTGAGTGGCCGTGAACTAGACGAGGGGTAGTCTGCTCAGCGAGCGGTCACGGCTGCCGCACTTTGTGTCGACGGCTCGAGAGGGCGCCACTAAAGCATGTTCTGGATAGGCTGTATGAAGCGGGCAGCCAGGGCGGCTCGCATTGCATTTGCTGCGCGATTAAACACTAATTTGGCATGAGACTTCATTGGCCACAAACGACAGCCAACCCGGGGTAAAGATCAGTTCAGAACAAGAGCTACTTCGCGCTGCCATAACACCAAAAGGCCAAACCGCAAGCCAAAGCTGCTCGCTGAAGGCCTTGGGAACGCTCGGAACCGGTCGGATCCTCCAGTCTGTACGACTGCTGCGCCGCCGCGTACATCCGGGACCTTTCTACGCTCGCCGCTTGTTGGCGCCTGATCCCACTACACCTTTCTAATATGCGCCACCTTCTCCACCGCTTGGTGGCGAGTACGTCGATGGGTCATTTCTTGTTTCTGTGCTTTATAAACTGCATTTGTTTCTTTTCTGATCTAAAGAGGTGAACAAAAACTACTTTTATAAATAATTGAAACGGTTCGCTCTGCTTATATTTTGTATTTCGACAAAAAGAAGCTTTTAGCAGCTCTGACCAGTAGTAAGCCCAGGACCTGAGACGTCACATATCGCGCTCTTTTGGCACCGCGGGTCGCCCCGTAGGTGGAGGAGGTTTTCGCGTCGTGCGGTTAAAATATGACGCACTGATATTTAGTTACTCTCTCCGAGCCCGCTGGCCTGCCCGAACCCCGAGGGACGTGGAAACTGCAAAAAAGGTAGACGTTTAAGTGTGACTGCAGGGCCCCTTTAAGCGACGATGATCCCATTCGCTGTGGTTTATCCTCTTCATCTTTTATATCAGTATGTCTGCAAACACTGGCGGTGGAGGTACTTTGGGGTGTAAGCAAAATGGCCTTGTAAATACACTGGTCTTGCAAAAAGTCAACAACACATGTTGAAGCAGTTGATTTAAAATCTTTCGTGAAGAAAACCAACCCTGTCTGCAGATACTATGTTTGTCAGAGTGCATTTCACCCAGGGAGTCAAACACAAAAGCCTTGTCATCTGACACTGCTTGATTGTCTGTTTCATAATGTTTTGTTGCCAGCTTAGGTCCCTCTAGAGAAACAAATGTGCATTCAGTGTGCTCTACGTCGTGTGCACCAGGTGGGTCGGAGAGCTCCGACAAACAGGTAGTCTATCCAGTGTTAGCAAACAGGATAACTGGGCGAGTTGGTATGTATCATAATGGAACAGCACGGATTTTACAAGGACAGAGCAAGGAACTGGACAGGACGAGCTGAAAGGTTTATGGTTTCCTGGTCATAAACCTTTCAGTTGTTAGTCAGCGCTCGTCCTGTCCAGTTCCTTCCTCTGTCCTTGTAAAATTTGCGCTGTTCCATTACGACTATCCAGTGTCTTCTTTTGCTTGTTTCTGTTGGTTGCTGTTTGTTGCACTAGTGGAACGGCTGCTGTTTTGTTGCCCTAGTGGAACGGTTCTTGTTTATTGCACTAGTGGAACAAGGCTATACTAATTTTGGTGCACAACTTCAGTACAGATGATGATTGTACACGTTCAGTGGCGGCTCCGGGAGTCAAGGAGCTTGCGCCACTTCCGCTAGTTGGCAGAAAAGCGACTTTCTGTGCACGCTACTTCGGACTAAAGGAGTTGCGCTCTCGTACACCGAGTCCTGAGATGGTGTGCGAAGTGTGAAAGGAGTGCGGTATTATGTTTCTCCAGATCGCTGATGAATAGCACAAAAATGAAAGCCGTTTACAACTCCCTTTAACGCCGGATTAGAGCGCAGCTTTTGAGGAAGAGGATGGAAAGGTACTGAGGGGGGGGTATTCCCCTCCTCCTCTTCCCCTCATCGTTCAACCTCCTCCCCTCCTCCCCCGTGACATCATGGGGGTCACGTGACCTCGGAGGGATCACGTGACCTTACGGTTACGCCAACAAGGACGTCGCTCAAGCCGGAATCGGGCGCCTAAGAGCTGCACTCTAAAAAGACGGGACACAGAACAAGCAGAACACAGGACGAGCGCTAACTTGCAACTAAAAGGTTTATGGGGCGTGGGAAAGGAAAGTTGGAAAGGGAGATGCTAGAAGCGGCTTTGATACATGACTGTGACCAAGACCCGTGTATTAGCGTAGCATCTGTTCATTTAATGGAAAATAGTATGACTTTATTGGTAGGGTTTAGGCTGTCTTTTTTGTTGGTTGCGTAGAGTGCAGGCTGTTTCCTTATTGCAACTTGTTTTAATGCACTTTTTGTCCCCTTCCTGTTACGTCATGATGCTGTTTATTGTGTAGTGCACATACCTGGATCATGACAACATTGTTTCTATTCCCGTCTAATCACGAAGATAACTATTGTTTTTTCGTATGGATGCAGTGTTTGCACGGTGGAATTTTTCAATAAACCTTTTAGTTGCAAGTTAGTGCTCGTCCTGTGTTCTGCTTCTTCTTTGTCCCATCCTTTTTGCACTACTCTTTTACCGTGTCTCTACGTATTGGATTTCCAAACTGAAAACTTGTGCGGTTGTTTTCCTGGCACCCTAAAGTAATTATTCTTCCAAATATAACAACTTGCACAAATACTTCCGATGGCAATATTTAATTTCAATCTGGGGTTTCTGGTGGCTGCTGGGATTTCGTCAGTGTCTGATAAAGCCAGCTAAGCTGTCTCAGAAATGTGTTTTAATGTCTGAAGCAGCAGCTCATGAGGCAGGCAGGAAAAGCCAGTTTCACAAATTGCCTAATCGTGCTCAAAGATTGAATGCACTGCTACTTTGTATTCTTTGCACTAGATGTAACAAATATTCCCAAGCACGTGTGATTCCGCTGCTACTCTGTATTCTCTGCACCAGATCTAACAAATACTCCTAAGCCCGTCTGAAACCATTTGGCTATTTATGCTCCTTAACTATGGTTTACTCAATAGTATCAACACTCTGATCCTTCCGTCATCTGTTGCAGCTTTAGATGCAAGTAATGGTTGCCCTTCTTCCTATCGGATTCATATAATCCATGCAGACAG
>JAZHYW010031334.1:27500-33297 GCA_037355805.1 Ixodes ricinus | reverse complement strand
TTTCTTTAGCAACTTTCTACAGAACTAGCCAACAGTTTTTTGTTACGCTTTCTTCACATTTTTTGTTGGGTGTATTTGCGCACCTTGCGTTGCACTGCCAGTGCTCCTGATGTAAACTTGGTTTTGTGCGTGCCTGAAATAAATGGATGGATTTGTAAACTTGTGTGCAAAAATGACGGCCAGTCATACACCTAGGAGTTTTCTCATCGGGTCTGCTGCATACAGTCGACCATGCTGATCATCTGAGAATGTCTTGCCTCGGTTTCAGAAAAATTAGGCATTCCATATTTCGACTGGGGATACGGTCCATTCGTCACATGCGCACCTCGTCACAGGACGATTCGTCACACAGGAACATTCGTCATAGGATGACTCGTCACACGACCAACCGGTCCTACAATAGCATCGAAAGATGCAGTGCATCTTTCGACTGCACATCGCCCAGGGGAGGTCGTGCGGCCAGAAGTGCCAGTATTCTGTAGTGGAAATTTAGGTTGGTGGAACCTCGCAAGTAATTAACATCACCAAGTTTTGAAAAGAGGAGAAACTGAGATGAGAGTGCTTATTTTTGTAGCTTCTGGAAAAGGAAACCTCAATGGCAATGTTTAAAGCTGTGCCCAACATGCAGTGCATCTCTTTGCAGCTGCATTTTGAAACCCTGTTGCTGAAGCAAAGTTCATGCTAGCTGAGATCGGTCTCCCTTCATGTCTAGGCTACCTATTCACCACTGCCTGGTACCAGCTGGGCCAGCTTTTTGTAGTCGCAAAGAAAGATGGAGGTAAGGCAGGCAAAGCCAGCCCTCACACTGTGTCTAGCACAAGCTCCAAGTCACTCGGGCGAAGCTATTTGCAGACATGTGTGCATACAATCCTTTGCATGCTGAGGTGAGCATAGCTAGGACAAATCTGACACGTGCTGTCTGCAGCATGCATGCACATAACATAGTGGGTATGTGTGCATATCACATTGCAGGGGCTAAGGTAAGCACAGCAAGGACAACCCTTGACATCAGTCAATTCATTCACACACTTGCCCAGTCGTCGCTGCAGGTGAGGACGATGACAGAAATGGCCAGTCGGCTTGTGGAATATTTTCTCACTGCCCGCTTCCTTCGCTAAATTTGTAAAATAATCATTACACTGGGCGTCACCTTTGTGCTCCACTGTGGGTGTACGAGTGCGTGCACGCGGACATGCTTCAGCCCCTCGAGTGCTCGCGCAACAAAAGCACTGGTCGAAGCAGCTGCGTTTACGCTCCAGTACCTTCTCCAGTGGAGCACAAGAAAGCTGACATCGGGTATAGATATCTTTCGCCGAAAGCAATGCACTTCTCCATCGCGACTAGCTGCGGGGAGCGCGATTGACTCTTGCAGAGGCGTGACAGTGTATATGCAAAGCACAATTCACACGTGCACTCGCGGTCCAGATCACCGCTTGTGCTCCGTTGGCGTCTCACATACTCACCTTACTGGCGCGATTCCTGTTGAGGCCAGCAACGGGCGAACGATGTCACGCCCGTGAATAATGCTGCCAAGCGGCGAGGCGGGCATAGCGGTAGGGCAGACTACACAACACCGCGGCGGCGTCGAGCGAATGAGAGAACCAATACCTACACTGGGCGTTTTAGCGAAAGACAAACGAGCTGGGTTTATTTCCAGGCCGTAAATTACTTCGGAACGCCGGCTGCGGTCGCGGGTCCTTAGGCCTAAACACAGCCTTCCGTCCTGGCGTACGTGAACGCTACGGCATAAAGCATAAAGCGGCCGTAGCATAGCTGCCCAGTCAGCATTGAGACCTGTGAGCGTATGTTATCCACTGTCACACCAACGATATCTTCCAATATCTAGCACTGCACCACAGCACTTCTTCGACGGGCGTAAAGTATTCCAAAACGGGAAGCGTCTGCTCAATGGCGGTAGCGGGGGGAGGGGGGGGGCTGCACGCAGCTTAGAAGAGCCCGTAGCCCAGGCGTACCACGTGACTGCGTCAGCCAATCGCGGTATTCTTCCCTCCTCCCTTTCCTCCTCTCCCTCTTTTTTCTCCCTTGCCCTGTTGGGCATCCAGGGAAACGGATACACGCTGCCCGTAACGTCGTTCGGGGCCACGCTGGTATTTTACGTGCTACGGGCGCTCGGTTTGACGAGTTAGTTTCACACCGCAGCTCGACGGATCCACTAACTAGAATGGGGGCCAACGCCCTGACCAGAGAGATTATAGAGGCAAAGACGATAGCGCGCTGGGGGGAAGAGTGCGTCAGCGTCCCGTCGGTTCTTTTGTTGGCTAAAGAATTATATTTTATGTGATGCCGACAGCATGCGCAATAATAGCGCGGGTTTCAGTGGGGTGTCATTGGCTGTGTGTGCTTCCTTTGTCTGGTCGTGTATAATGGCTGCGCCTTGGCGAATAAAATTTCAGTAGTAAGTTCAGCATTTGTTTGTTTCCTTTCTTCCGTCCCGTCTGTTTCGATGTATATTTTAAATAATCATGCCTTACCAACGCGCCCAAGCCTCTATTTTGCAGAAATAACCGTCAGTACCCAGCAATGGCGACACCGGCCAATAATGTATAGGGTATGTGAAGTCACCAGGCTCGATCTAAAATGGACTGTAAAAATGGACGCCTCCGCGAAGCAACCTAAACTTTTCGTCAAAGGTGTATTTCACAGGTCTGTTTTTTTCTTGTAAAATTAAAAAAAAAGTAGCTCCCTTTCTGTGATAAATAGGGCCAAAACTTGCCAGGGTCAACGGCGTGCGGCGACGCAGACGACTGAGTCAAGCGGCGGGTCGCGTTTGGCGCACGTATTGATAGATGGCGTTGGGAGCAGCGCCTGAACGTGTAGCCGACCAGCGAAAGATAGCAGACGACACGCAGACAAAATACGTCGGACACAAGAACGCCGTCGTTATGCAACCGCGTTTTTCTTTTCTTCTTAACCTCAAGTTTTGCTTTCATTGCCCGCATTTATTTTTAAATCAAAGATAAAGTACACAAATATTTTCTTTTCATTTTAGTAAGTCATGGTCACCACAATCAATATTGATAAGGAGGTCGCGCCATCTATCAAATTCAATACGTTCGCCAAACGCGCTCCGCAGCTCGACTCAGTCGTCTCTGTCGTCGCCCGCCGTTGACCTTGGCAAGTTTCTTGGCCCTATTTTTTTACAGAAAAGAAAGCTGTGCATTGCAATTTTACAAGAAAACACGAACCTGTGAGTTACACCTTTGACGAAAAGATTAGATTGCTTCGTGCGGGCGTCTGTTTTTACAGTCCATTTTAGATCG
This sequence comes from Ixodes ricinus, assembly GCA_037355805.1. Lineage (NCBI taxonomy): Eukaryota > Metazoa > Arthropoda > Arachnida > Ixodida > Ixodidae > Ixodes > Ixodes ricinus. The sequence continues at coordinate 30,016 of JAZHYW010031334.1, read as the reverse complement.
AGCTTGGTGACTTAGTCACCCTATAAGTAAGGTATTCACGGGGTGCCATATTTGAGCGCGTTGTTCGTACCACACCGCGGGGAGGGGAAGGGGGAAAGGGAAGGGGTAGGGTTGGTTTGGCAGTGGTCCTCGCATCCTCAGATCAAGCTCCTACCTAACGCCTCCAAAGGACGGTGATTTTGATGTTGTGGGGTGCACGTTCCGGAAGCAACGTGAAAGTTATCATATACAACGCCGAAGACTCATTAGCGTTCTCCACCAATTCACATTGAGGGCTAAGTAACTCCACGAGAGAGCCACACTGCCGCGAACTGGCGCTGCAAAGCGCACATGAAGGCTCCCTAAGTACATCCATCCTGGTTTCGGTCGAACACGAGGACGCTGTCGTCGAACTCCATGCCTAAGGTTTCGCAGCCCAAAAGGGGCGATTAGGAACCAATGAGCGATAGATTTCGGGCCAAGGATAAGCAAGCTGGGACGAAAGCGGGAAAAATTAAGATGAGATGTCAAAAAACGGGAGTTGTACAAAAATGAGTTGAGACTTTTAAACATGGCTGCACTCGCTTTCCTCTCTCCTGCTTACCTGTGTTGTGTTTACACTTTTTTGAAGTGTTTGACGAGAAACCAAGTTGGCCAAAAATATATATTATATATATAGGCGAAGTATGTAAATATAAAAACAATGGACCGGGAATAGTTAATAAGTCAAAGATGCGTACTGTCGGAGTTGCTAATATGAAGTTTATTACGACGTTTCTAGCGGAGACCGCTCTTCATCAGGTAACGAGTGTACAGCCCGTGAATGTTTATACACCCCTAAGAAGAAATTAGAGGGATAAAGAGCAATAGGAAATGAAAATAAAGTTGTCAAATCAGATAGTAGTTCACGCAGCGGGGAAAAAAAAACCAAAACTTGCGAATGCTAAAAAAAAAAAAAAAAAAACGAAACGGTTGGCGGAGAGGTTATCCACGCTCGCACAACAAAAAAAAGCGCAAAAAAGGTGAAAAGATTTAAAGCAAAAAGAGAAAATACAAAAAAAAAGGTGTGTTCAAAAGTTCCTGGTTGGGAAGGGTGGCTCGTCTTCAAAGCAGATACAGACCATTCCATTTAGCGCTCTCTGGGCGGCACCATTTTGTTCGACAGCAGCGCCCTCTCCATACATCCGGGAAATTCAGCGGCTTCGGCGGTGTAAAACGAGAGAGAGAGGGCAAGCGCTCGACTCCGCTAGCAGACGACAAACCGGAAGGTTGCCATTCTCCATCTTTGGGCTGTACAGGCGGGCTGTACGGAACATCGAACTTTCGCTCGTGGCTGCCGTTGTGAAGTGGTTCGCGTTCTTAGAATAGTTATGGCTACTCCAAAATCAGCCTATAGCTCTCTGCTGTTCTATTTCGGTAAATGATCAACTAGCATATCTTTTTTCCGTTACTTAAATAGCAGTTGAGTCAGCCGGTAGTACTACCCTAAACTACTGCGTGTATTGCGGCAGGAGAGCACGCTTTTATTTATTTTTTCAGACTTCCACTCATGGTCGGTAAAGCCAAAAGGCCTACACCAGTACGAACTTTGTATAGTAAAAAAGGTACAGTAACCGGATTTACTTTTCGCCGGAGAGATCGGCCAATTTGACACAGTTTTCCCTATTTTTTCTTATTTGCACGCAGGTAACAGCGCATTTGGACAATTTTAGTCTTTTTATCTAGTATAGTATTACACGATAACTGATATACCAAAATTTGCGCATCTGCGTTTGAAATGTCCTAAATGACGCGATTTTAAACAGAGTTTGCACGCCAGTCGGATGCTAGGTACAGCTATGGAGCCTTCATGTGCGCTTTGCTAGGATGATGCCACCCTTTGTAATACCACTCGCCGACAAACCAGCAGCCATTTTGGTTCTCGGCGATAATCCGTGGGGCTTATAACCCTACCGGAAACAAGCACCTTATCTCACAAGTTCAAAGCAGCGTTGTGGAACCCACGGAGGGAGGATTAGCATTTTCGCCCCTCGGATGGGAGGGCCGATGGACACAAAGGCTACTTTCCGGCGCACGGGGAAACAATGAGAAACAAAATGGCGGTGGGAGAGGGTGTGGGAAAGGGAAACAGGCAGTTGGCATCACTCTATGCGAAGCGCACATGAAGGCACTCTAGGTACAGCCTACTCGGCGGAGCGGACGACATGCGGGGTGAGAGGGGAGGGCATCTTTTTCTCTATTACTCTCTCTGCTATGACCCTAATCGAACCGTCGATAGGTCAAATGTGACCTCCCACGCGACCAAATCCCGAGACATTCGTTTGTGCTAGAAGATCCAAGTTTGAGGTGGATTAAAACTTTGGGGGATTTTTCTATGAATAAGGAGTGGTAAGATGTAAGTCAATGCCTGCCTGAAATTAACCGCTTGAGCCGCATTTATCCGTTTTGGAGGTTCTCTTCGCACTTAAACGGATTAGGATGTGGTTTAAATATTGATTGTTAAATTTGAAGATCGCCTAGTGTCTTCAGCGTGTGCA
>JAZHYW010031334.1:0-22500 GCA_037355805.1 Ixodes ricinus | reverse complement strand
AGGCGTCGCTATTTTCCTCCCAGAAGATTATAGAAGGTTAACCCGTCACTCGAAATTCTTACAAAAGCAGCTTCCCTCTCCTCCGTTTACATGGTGTTCCAAAGGTATGCGATGGGACGTCAGTGCAAGGAGCACTATACACCTTTCCAAGAAACACTCGACCCCAGGGGCAGCAAACCGTTTTCGAGCCCAGTCACTGGGTTTGAGGCTAGACTCTCACCGGCGTCCCTGCTAACCCTAACCGAGAGGACTGTGATTTCGATAGGCGCAGCCTGCGTAGGCGCAGTTTCAAACAATGCTGGCGGCTAAATTCTCGTCTTTTCCCGCTGTATTTTGTGTTTCATGGTGCACGTATTTTCCCGAGGTCATCGAGAAAGCATTGTACCACATTTGAAAGAAGAAAAAAAGCAATAAAAACCTATAAACTATTTTTGTTGGGTACGCGCGCGACAGAACGAATGCGACTTGAATGTATAGTTCTAGTTTTTGTGTGTGTTTTTTACGATAAGTTTTGACGGCTCCGCGCGATTCGCCGCATGACAAACGACAAAGCGCTTAGCTGTCAAAAATAAATTACAACAGAAGAGAGCCGAAAGGCATGCATTTTTCACGCTCACAAATAACGTGTTTACCGGTGGACAGGACACGGACATACAATTTAGAAAGTGTTAACATTCGAACAATATATTGTACGTACCACACGATGCAGCGTTATCCGAAAAGAATTTATTTGAGAAAGATCTCAAATAACACAGTCACAGTCGACGACAGTCACATCTTGACGATCGGACGGAATCCAAGATGACTTCGTTTTGGGGCACGTTTCGTGGAGAGCTTCCTTTTTCACAACAGCACCAAGTCAAAGGAACGAACGCGACTGAAGGCCTGTCCAAACAGGCTACTACGAAACGCACGACTCCTGCAAACGTCGTCAAAGCTGAACGCTGTCCGGCAGTCGTCGGTCGAACTGTCTGCTATGGACACCGGCCGAGGCAAATCTCACGACTGATGCCTCCTCGCTCTCCTCCACTTGTCGTTGATCGCTCGGTGCTCGTCAGAGCGCTGACGTCACACGCCACCTGCCAATGGTATGCTCTGATGCTCCGTCTATCTCCGCGGATCACAAAGTCGCCGACGTTGCGTACCGCGGTCACCTCGGCAGGAAGGCCAAAGAGCGACCGGCTTCGCGATGCGTTCTGGAGGATTCCTTCGTCGTACAGCAGTTCGCGTATTCGGCTCGCTTCGGCTCAGCTCTTGTTCGTCAACATCCACCTCGTAGCTCGACAAACAAACGTTAATAAAGTGCCGATGCGAATAAGGGAGCTTCTTGGTTGTATGTAGAAACACTGAGAACTTAAGAGTATAGCATTTATTTTATTAAATTTCAAGCCAACCACGTTTGTTTGTCTATACGAGGTACGATCTAGCGAACAAGAGCATGAGATCCGATCCAATCCGCAGAACTGCTGGCACGATGACACGACCTTGGACACGACGACGCGGCTCGCCTGGCTTCCCCTCACACTGAGTCTTCGCATTCACGTTGTCGGGACTTCCAGCGCGGCGGAAGCCTTGATGCAGATATGACCGACAGGCAAGCGAGCGTGTGAGTGGCACTACGGATCCACGTGATGAGCACCGACGCAAGGCCGCCGTGGAGGAAGCGAGCGGAGATCTAGCGTGAGGACGCTTCCACCGGCAGCTTGACGGAGCAGACAGTCTTCCTCCGACGACTGCCGGAAGCGCAGCGCAGTCTAACAACTTGCAGGAGTCGTGCAGTGTTGTAGTATCCTGTTTGGACGACCCCTGACCCGTTTCCCACCCCAACCCGGACAACTATTTTTGGAGATGACTGAGGATTCTACGCGGATTATCTCTGGGAGGGGGAGAACAATGTTCGCAAAATCGCGTCGAGGGTCGTTCGACGTCCTTCACCTCCTTCGTTTCCCGTGAATGTCAAGCAGAAAAGCTTGAATGGCAGGCACTTACCAGCCTTATTTCTCACAATGGAAGATAACACAGAAAGGGTACGCAGCACGCATAAAAAAATTAAGTGGAAACTTTCAAGAGGTGCGAGAAAACGTCGAATGCAAAACCGCAAAAACACAGGTAGAGAACCGCGCTGAGTGGGTCTTCACAGTCCCAGAGAGTGGCAGAAAATTTCTAGCTGATAGAGGGCGCGAGAGTCGCACTAGCCGCATCAGCATCAGCAACATGGCGGCGGCCTAGAGGCGTTTCTTGGAAAGGTGTACACGTTTCCAAGTCCGGTCTCAGGACGCCGCCATCTTGCAATTGCGGCTGCGCTTGGGCGCGGCCATAATCCGATTACGACATTTTCGCAAGGCTTGGTAATCGGACTGTGACGCTGTTCAAGCGCACCCCAACCGAGCAAGATGGCGACACCCTGACGAAGGACTCGCAAACATGTATAGACCATACCATTTCGCGCTCTCTGGGCGGCACCATTTTGTTCGACAGCAGCGCCCGCTCCATACATCAGGGAAATCCAGCAGGTTCGGCGGGGTAAAAGCGAGAGAGGGCACGTGCCCGACTCCGCTAGCAAACGACAAACCGGGAGGCTGCCATCCTCCATTTTTGGGCTGTAGCGGCGTGCTGTAAGGAACATCGAACTCTCGCTCGTAGCTGCCGTTGTGAAGTGGTTCGCGTTCTTAGAATAGTTATGGCTACTCCAAAATTAGCCTATAGCTCTCTGTTGTTCTATTTCGGTAAATGATCAACTAGCATATTTTTTTTTCCGTTACTTAAATAGCAGTTGAGTCAGCCGGCAGTACTACCCTCAACTACTGCGTGTAGTGCGGCAGGAGAGCACGTTTTTATTTATTATTTCAGACTTCCACTCATGGTCGCTAAAGACCTACACCAGTACGAACTTTTTATAGTAATACAGGTACAGTAACCGGATTTACTTTTCGCCGGAGAGACCGGCCAATCTGACACAGTTTTACCTATTTTTTCTTATTTGCACGCAGGTAACAGCAGCAATTGGACCCTGTTAGTCTTTTTATCTAGCATAGTATTACAGGATAACAAGGCATACGACAATCTGCGCATCTGCGCTTGAAATTTCAAAATGACGCGATTTTAAACAAGGTTTGCACGCCAGCCGGGTGCTAACTACAACCCACTCGGCGGAAACGACATGCGGGGTGAGAGGGGACGACATTTTTTTCCGCTCTGTTACCCTCTCTGCTATGACCCTAATGGAACGGTCTATAGAGCGTCATATCGTGGGTAGAGCTTATTTGAATGATGCAGCACCATTTAGCGAGCGTCAGGTTCTGCGGCCACGCTGGAGTGGTTAGAAACGTTTGCGAAAGTGCTCTTTAGGGCACCGCTAACATGTTGGGTTTGCAGCTAGGTGCTGGGATGGAACTTTTTCAACTTATTGGGAACGTTTATTCCTCGCATTATGTCGTCCGCTGAGTGGGATGATGCCGAGAAGTGCGGCACTGAACGCCACGCCGATAGAAATTGGAAGTGAATACTCAAAATATTGTATCAGTTAAGAGAGATGGAATTTCCCTTTAGGTTTTTTGCCGGTTTAGATGCAGTACGCCGATAATATTTTTCGGTGTTTCGTATCGAGCAAGGTCATGCGAGATAAGATGATTGCAGGGAACGATGGATGGAAGCCCTCTCTGGCTTGCAGATGTTTATAGAAGTTTTAATTGAGGATCCGGTTTCGACGAGTGTGTCTTCTATCTAGAACTGAAAACAGCGAAGTCGAAATGGGTCCAGTGCCAAAGCGCGTCGATCGATGATTGAACGATTTAAGATCGATGACGACGCATGTTACAGCAATTTAAATGGAAGTTATCTTCCAAGCTGCACGCTACGTATAGTAATTTGTAAAGTAAGACGAACCCAGTCGCTTTGCGACGGTCAACATAAGTTCACGGCGCTTTGCGATCGCGCAGGAGATCGCGATTAAGAAAAACCGAATTGAACTTTTAGACAATCTTGCCACACCCAGCCGCGGAAATGAGCCCTCATCTAAGTGTTCTCGATGATAAAATCGCGTCAGTGTGACGACTGTAAGATGTATTAGCGTTAAGATAAACCAAGTTACAAAAAGTTGCAAGGTGACACAGCGGTTGTTACGAGAAAATGCGCACCCACCTAGTGAGCGTAGCCGATGTTCATCAACGGTACAGCGGTGAGTTCGGTTCGCGCTCTATGCACGAAATGTTCCGAGCACACTCGAGAGTATGCGTCGGTTCTGTTTACCTGCGCATCACACTGCTGTCAAATGTTTTGGTCATTTGGAAAGTGATGGAGTTTGAAACATTGCAGCCGCAGTTGCCTGGTCGAATCCCTGCGCGATACAGAGGTCCTCCCATAATAGTCTGCGCTTTCGGTTGTAAATCTTGCAGCCTATTACCAAACAATGATGTCCCGATGGCCAGGGTATCGTCGTCATTGATTCCGCTAGCTCTAACTACACCTGAAAGTAAAATAAAATAAGGAAACTGCCAAAAAACAACCGAACTTGGAGAAACACACACATCCGAGTAGCTCATCCGGGTGTTTGACTCCTTCCCAACGACTCAGTAAAGAGGAATAAGCCGGCAGCCCTTTCCCGTACTTTCTCTTGCGCTCTTTCAGTAAAACGGTCTATACACGAACTCAACTCTGTTACGTCACGGCGCGGTGGTGGCGCGTCGGGCGCTCTTCCGGTCTGGGGCTGTGGGCAGAAGTCCCCATGCCAGACGTGTATTCCTGCGTTGTTTTGAAAGGAACTAGACAAAAACCTGCCTTCTCGTCAAAATGCCGCGACTGGGGCCGTACCAAAAGTGTCGAGAAAGGTTTGAAGGTCTGTTTTCACGTGCTCGGTTTGTCCGAGAATCTGGATATGTGCCGTGAAAAGGGAAAAGCAAACGCCGTCAGACAACGATTGCTTGGGCGGGAAGCACTTTGAGTTGAATTCACGGATACTTGTGGTCATCAGATTTATTTGTTTTGTTCCAACATGAACGCCAGAAAACCGTCAAGTTGTGCGGACCACCTGCGGACTACGTTCAGTGCGTCTTCAAGTTCAAACGGCCGCCTGATCGTTCGAACTGTCGTCTGCTCTTTCAAACATTTCTGCTTGTCGTCTGCTCTCTTAGACTACGCCGGCCCGTAGACAAAATGTTGGCCCGGTACTTGCGATAAGAAGTCAGTGCAGGCCTCGAAAGACTAAAGTTTGAAGGTTGGTAAGCAGGCTCTGATGTAAACAGTAGATACAAGGAGATGTTGATTATTGTTACCAGTGACCATCACCGACTTGTTATGCCTAATTCACTTCGTCCGATTCTGCTTGCAATTTTCAGTATCGACGTCGACCATCTCAGCTACGGTTCACGCTTTTGCTGCCCGAGCGGCGTCGCGACTGAAAATTGCGAGCGAAATCTCATCATGCGAATCAGGCTTTAGCGTATCATACTGCGGCGTCCACGCGGAATGAATCGCCACATCTCACATTATTCACGCGAGGTTTTGCGGTGTAACGAGCTTCGGTAATTTCGCTGACGCCGCTCAAGTAGTCAGACATCGCCAGGAAGACGTAGAATCAACAATTCGAACGCGAAAAAGGGCAGGGGGACTCACACCGATGCCGACAACATCGCATTTCAATGGTTTGTTTATGGGCGACGGCCAGCTTCTTGCCCACACCCCCATCGCGCATGCGCGGCGCCGGTGGCGTCCGCTAGGGGCGCTCCGGTTTGTCTGTAAACATGAGTTGCGTACTACACGATTTTACTTTCATAGCACATGGCCTGAATTTTCATTAGTAAACGGCGGACGGCGGTACTTGGTGGCGACAGTACCGGCATGTCTTACTTTAACCGGGTTTACCCAATCGGCGTGAAATGGGCAGGTTGAGAGATACAGCCGTGCGAGACATGCATTCCTGTGTTCCTTTGGAAGAAACCAGACAAAAACCTGCCTTCTCGTCAAAATGCTGCGACGGGGGCTGTACCAAGAGAGTCTGGAAAGGTTTGAAGATCAGTTTTCATGTGTTTCTGCCCCTTCCGTTCGTCCGAGAACGTGGATGGTAGCCGTGAAAAGGGCAAACCAGACGCTGTCGAACTGCGATTGCTTGTGCGGGCAACAACTTTGTGGTCGCCAGATGTATTTGCTTTGTTCCAACATGAACGAGAGAAAACCGCCAAGTTGTCCGGACCACCCACGGGTTCAGTGCGTCTTCAAATTTACACGGCCGCCTGATCGTTCAAACTTTCGTCTGCTCTTTCAAACTTGTCTGCTTTTTTGTCGTCTGCTTGTTCAAACAAAAGCGGCCCGTAGATCAAACTTTGACCCGGTGATTGCAATAAGAAGTTATTGCAGGCCTCAAAAGACTTAAGTAGGCTCGGTGTAAACAGTAGATACAAGATGTTGATCATTGGTACCAGTGGCCATCACCGACTTGTTACGCTTGGTCTGTTCCCGCTTCCGATTTTCAGTATCGACGTCGATCATCGCCGCTACCTTCTACACTTTTGCAGCACGAGCGACGTCGCGACCGAAAATAGCTAGAAGAATCTCATCATGGTTTTGGCGTCCATTCTGCGGCGTTCATGCGAATGAATCGCCGCACGTCAAATTATTTACGCAAAGTTTAGCGGCGTAACGAGCCTTGATAATTTCGCTCAGGCGATTAAAGTGGTAAGACATTGCTATGAGGACGTAGAATCGACAATTCCAACGCGAAAAGAGTATGCAGACTCACACAGACGCCGACAACGTGACATTCCAATGGTTTGTTGACGCGGGACGCGGTGCTTCTTGCCCGTACTCCATTGCGCATGCGTTCGAACTGTCGTCTGCTCTTTCAAACATTGTCTGCTTTTTGTCATCAGCTCGTTCAAACGACAGCGGCCCGTAAACCAAACGTTGACCCGGTAATTGCGATAAGAACTAAGTGCAGGCCTCAAAACACTTTTGAAGGTTGGTTGGGGTAAGTAGGCTAAGTGTAAACAGTAGATACAAGAAGATGTTGATCATTGTTACCAGTGGCCATCACCGACTTGTAATGCCCGATTCTACTTGCGGTTTTCAGTATCGACGTCCACCATCTCAGCTACGGTCCACGCTTTTGCAGCCCGAGCGACGTCGCGACTGAAAATAGCGAGCAGAATCTCATCGTGGGAGTCAGGCTTTAGCGCCCATTCTGCGGCGTCCACGTGAAATGAATCGCCGCACGTCACATTATTCACGCAAAGTTTTGCCTCGTTAATTTTGCTGAAGCCGCTCAAGTAGTCAGACGTTGTTAGGAGGACGTAGAACCAACAATTCCAACGCGAAAAAGAGCACGGGGACTCCCACCGACGCCGACAACATGCAATTCAATGGTTTGTTAATGGGCGACGGCGGGCTTCTGCCCACCATCCACCGCGCATGCGCAGCGCCGGTGGCGTCCGCTAGGGCGCTCCGGTTTGTTTGTAAACATGAGTTGGTGTATAGGCACACCTCCGCAAAGACAAGGCCGTAGCGCTCTCCTCCTGAGGTCGCTAAGGAAGGCCATTGCGGGTGCGCGTCGAAGCACCGAAGCGAAGGCAACGCACGTTGATCGACCGTCGCAGCTGCGCTTTTAAATAGCTGAATTGCCCCTGCGCTCATAAGGCGCGCTAGGAAGTTGATTTTATTTCTCGAGAAATGTATTACGGCCTCGAATTTTCGACATTAAACGGAAGAATACATGTACTTAACACTGTCACAAGATATCCTGAGTTTATTTGCAAGCAGCAATATTTTGAGTGTGTAACTATTCATTGAAGATAAACGACTTTATGAAAAGTAATTATCATAAAATGACGAGATTCAGTGATTGCGAATTAACCTTATCCTTGCGTGAAATTAAAACGTCAGAAGTTATAACTGAAGACGACTGGTCTAATTCCTGAGGGCACTAACTGTTCCCTTTTCCCCCTTTCCTTTTCAACAAGTACGCTCTCATATACAAACACCACACAATAGGAGATTCGTTCCGGAAGCTTACAAATTTTTATAGTACACAACCTTTTAACGTAAGGGAGGACAAAACACACAAAGAACCAACATACTAACCTCCGAAAGAACTGGGATAAAATGGACAACAGCCCATTCAACCTAGGAAATAGATGAACTTTTTACACATCCTGAAGATTCCAAAATAAACAGACATCCAATCCAGTTTTACACGAACAAGGGGAAAAAAACTTTCATAGGTCAGACATACGTGAAATATTGATTGTTCTAATTCGTCACATTTCCACGTCTTATTTATATTATTGATTATGCCGGTAGACGCTTGCGGTCATTCTTTTCAGAGAATACTACTTAATTAGAGTATCATAAGGGCACACAAATATTACATTCGATCAATTGTTTTGACATGTCCGAATACGGCTATTTCTTTTTATACATACTTTATGCTGATATGCAGCCTGTTGTTAATGCCGCGCTTTGTATCACCCATGTAGCAAAATTGGGAACTAAAAGGTGTAGTTTCTATGATACAAAAGACACACTTGTCATTTTTCTTTATGTCGCTTTTCAGGCAACCCTTCTGGGTGGAAATGAACGTAGCTAAATGTCGCGAGGAATAATTTCCACTTGAAGCAGCCTCTAAACCGCACTTGTCACCTATGAACTTGAGATTCTGGGAGAACCAATGAAAATACGAAAACTTAACACATATCTACTCGGTGAGACTCTTAGGGAGAATATTGCTTGGGAAACAATGGCAATTTTTCATAGACATTTCTGTTTATGGCTTGCTGCATCAATACTATCACACAGCCTTTGAAGGGACGCCAGAGCAATGTGACGTTCACGGGTATATTCTGTCCATTAAAATTCAGTTGTGTTGGAGACCCCTGTTTGTTTGTGTCAACTTTTAGAAAACCTAAGCCTCGGGTTGGGTTACCGTGTTTTACCTAGACCAGCTCTCTTAAACCATCGTTTTTGGACTAAAAGTTTTTCTAGGTTCTTTCTACATCGAAGCGATATATTCGTAGAATAATGTAGTCATATCGACGTCACCTTGCAGACGCTTATGGACTGTTTTTCTGGAATAAATGCTATGACGTTTTTGTATCCCATTGCAAAGTTCAATAGCGAAGTGTGAAAGACGACAGCACGGGTCTTAAAGAGTGGAATTCTTCATAAAGAAACCACTTTCTTAAATATGTGTCCGCCTGTCCGTCCATCTGCGCAGGCCCTATTCGAGAGCATGTCAGCACAACTGGTTTGGTTATTATAGCGGCATAAGCAAACAATATGCAGAAGCAGTTTCTATAAATGAGACCAACATACATATTCCCCAGCAGGAATGGATCCCTATACCACTTGGCCCTCCCCTCACCCGATGCTTTACCTTTGCGCCATCTCAACGACTTTTTACTTAAAGCAGTTCAGTTATGTTTTCCACGTCTTTTACTAAATGCTCTAGAAGTCGAACCCCCGTGGTGCATGCTGATGTTATTGAATAAGGTGAAGGCAATTAATTCACAATACAATCTTCCATACTTCTAAAATCTACTATTTGTATATCTTCCACAAAAAGATGGCAGTGATAGCTCACTTATTATAGCGTTCAGTGAATTTTAGAAGCTTCGTAAATAAGGACACAACCGAGCGGGTTGGTAGGGGAAATTAAACTTGAGGAAGAAAACCAGAAGGGACGGACAAACACAGGTTTCGAATTTTATATTTCTTTTGTTGCACTCTGAAGTTGAAATTAGCGATATATTGATCTTTCTACATGTAAAAATCAATAAATTGCATATTCAAAAGCGCATTTGTGTGAATACTCATCCTAAAACTTTTTCGGCTGTACAGAGAGTGCTACGATGTGGTGAAAGTTAATCTGCAATGTAATACGGCGCTAAAAATATGCCTTCTGGAAAACCTGTCATGAGCAGGTTGTCGCACCGTCACTCAGTTTGCTATGACGCCTTGCTACCATCCCGATTTCTTCAGTTCCGTGAACGCAATGAGTAGCGTAGAAGGAAACCGATTGAAATCAGTCTGCCTTCTGATAGTTCGGGATTCTCAGGATGATTTCAAGGATAGGTACAGTTTTCGGTAAAAATAGAAAGTTTACTCTGCCACTCTATTTAAGCCTACGAAACAACTCTTAACATTATAAACTTCAAATACTTACAGCAAAAAACTAACAAACACTGTGACTGCAGGCAATAATTTTTACTTTAATTGTTGCATTCTTAATTTATGCATTTTTTAAATTGTATTATGCGTAGCTGTAATCAGCTCACTGCTTGCTTATACACCCCGGCCACGCCTAGACCTCCATTCATTTTATACAAAGCATTCTAATAGCACTTCAACACAACTTTTGTAGCGATACTCTTTTACGAAGATTAGTGCAAACTACTCTGCAAGACGTTTTTTTTCTTTGCACAAAACATTTGCAGAAACATAATCCCTCGGTCCATTCACAGCTTTGGGCATTGATCACAAAAGCTGGGTACGCCCCATTCCCTTTCGCTTTCGTAAAGTAGTACATTCTCGTCTGCTTAATCTGCTTCTTATTCGTTTTCTTTTTATTTCTACATAAGGTTCAGACTCCATGCTTACGTATTCGGCCAGTCTCTTCACACCATCCTGATATTTATAGGTGTCGTATTTTATTTTCTTCTCCTCGCCAAGGGTGAACACTGATTGCTCTAGTTCGTGGCCGCCTGGCTCAATCGCCGTCCCTATTTCCCCTGTGTCCAATGCGGCGAGTACTCGGGATGAGTGCCTTTGGCAATTTATGGTCATGCCTTTTTTGTTTTCATCGATAGTTCGTTTTGATTTAGATTTTCTTTTCCAGACAGTCATCAAGAGCCTCTATGACGTAAGACATTTTCCCATCCTTTCCAATCACCTTTTCCTCCCCTTTCATCCATCTTATCTTTCAGTACAGACATGCTCCATAATTCAGCAGTACTATACGCTACCTCATAAACCTCTAAGTGAATACTGACTTCTGGCGGAATCAGTGAGAAGAGCTTGGTCTAGAAGGATAAAATTACCGTTTTTGGTCTTGTTTCTATAATTGTAGAAGAAAACTAACGCTGAATGCCGAGGAGTATGCGCAAAGTGAGAAATATGAGCCTGATTTGAAACTTGCCCGGAAAACATGGATATCAAACTGTGGAAAGTCTGCCTAAAGGGGCGTTGGAAGTCTATCTCTTTAGATAAAACGTTTATTCGGTGCAGCGCAAGCTCTACTCTAGGGTTTGTAACTGGCATGTTACAGTAGTGATTACACAAACGTGCGCCCTAGCGCGATGCTAATTCAAACAGGAGCGCACCGATTTATCTAGCCTCCTCCCCCGTCCCCTTTTTATCCGGTTGCGAGGAAAGACAGATGAGCTTGAAACATATTTGTGATATAAATTATAGATCGCACGCAGTGATACGATTCATAACTGCAGTAGTGCATGCAGCTAACCCCGTTGGTTGGTCCCGGGAGGCCCGTCCGCGGGAAGTAGATAGTTAGATCAGAAAATTATGTGAATGGGTTTTAAACGTGCAAAAGACTTCAAGATCGTCGACGAAAAAATGGTCTGTAGGATTTACACTGGAGTTCCTACGCAGTTTTAATCTTAAAAAAAAAAGCTTGACGCAGTACAAGATTTTGCAAAATGCTGTCGCTTCCCAACGCCAATCTGCGCTGCGAATTCGGCAACAGTTTCGTTTTCTACGCAGCGTCTCGCCTCCTCTCTTTCGAGCCGTCCGTCGCCAAGGTACACGAGCGGTCGTTGACGCGAGCACACAGGTTCACATGCGTCTGCTTCCTCGTGCTGCTCCCTAAACTTTCACAGCGGCCACCTTTACTCGTTGCGAAGGCGTTCTCCGTCGACGCGCTCAATGGAAGCAGCGCGCGTCACGGCCGACTACGACGGCGGCGGCGGTGGCGGTCGCGGCGTCGGCCGCCGCGGCAGCGCCAGCGCCGGCGCTAGCGCAAAGCGTCGTGGCCGAGCCGAGAATCTGGCTATTGGGCTCGGAACTCTGTTCGGGTCGGAGCCCCGAGTTCGCGCGCGCGCGGCCGTCCACGTGTGTTTCTGTGCGCTGGGATTCCGGGTGCCACTCCCGCACCGGACGTCGCCTGAAACACGCGGTACGGCGGCGACCGGACGCTGCGCTTCGTTTTATTTCTCTTGACCGGTGACTGACACCCCGAGTGTGTTTGCGACGAGAGATATCGTGGGATCTAGACTCGTCTCGCCGGAAAACTCCGGCATCGCTGGTTGCGGTCGGCTCTTGTGAGTGCAGCTTTCTGTTTTGGTTGCTGTTGTGATTCGTCACGGGTCGGTATACTCTGAAAAGAGAACTGTGAAGTTAACTGCGCGGCACTGTTAACACAAACTTGCGGCCCCAAGTTTTCCTGTTTGTTTTTTCTCTCTTAAAATTAAACAGTTAACATTAAAAAATAAAAAACTAGTGTGGCGGAAAGTCCTTTTTTTGGGGCACTCACTCTTACGTTTATTGTCCACGAATTCTCCGTTGGAGTAAAGTGCGGAAAAGCGACTATACCGTGTTCGCGCTAACGGCGTCGCCTAATGTACAGTGCGCCTCAAACTTAACGCCGCCAAGGCATTTGCTTTTTCTGACAGTCCCTGCTGCGGCCGATTGAACTATCTGAAGAATGTTTGGGTTCCCGATTCTACCCGATCCTGGGAAGGCATCCGAGCTTTGTGGTGACAAATTTAACAGGAAGCAGCCGACACAAGCTCAGCGTTTGGGAACCCTGGGGCGGCGTTAAGTTTGAGGCGCACTGTACATAACATACTCGTCTCGGTTTGTATTTCCTTGTAATAGCGCAATGTCAGGCGACAGAGGCTGTCTCATCCTGCGTGCTCGAGCTATCGTCATGCACTTACAGTTCCTTCTTGTCTAGTTCAGTTAGTTTTAGAAAATATCGCTAACTATTTTACTGGGCACAAGAAGACGCTTTTGTGCGGTATACGCAGCGTTGAAAACTCGGAATTCGTGACTGCTTATGTCGTCGTCCTGTTATAACGGACAGCTTAGGGAAGGCAAGGCGTGGTGGCTCCCAGGCATTTCATTATTGCTTCACAACCAACGAGATCTCTAGCAGTACACGAATGCCGCAGAACTCATCATAAAGCTAGAGGTGTTAACATAATGCAGAGCGCAAAGTTCCTCTGCTCCTTGCGCAGGGCTTACGGTTACGTCAGAACGCCGAGCTCTGATTGGCTCTCATTGGAAGAATAGTGGGTAGACCTGAAGGCAGCTAGCATTGAGGCCTACCCTCTATCCGTTCAATCAGAGCCAATCAGAGATCGGCGTTCTGACGTAACCGTAACCCCTGCGCAGATACAGACGAATTCGCGCTTCGGAGAGGCAACGTACAGTGCTAATCACACTTATCTATAACGCGCGAGCGTGCGGCTTTTCGGGGAGCGCTAGACTGGCGGCATTCGCGGAAACTAAGCTAGTCACGTGGCGCAACATGAAACGGCCCGCTCGAGGGGTGTCGTGCCCACTCTATCAGCGGGCGGCGAACGCGGAAGGCTGCTCGCACGCTTTATACAAACATTATTGCTCGAACAATAAACAAACTAAAGCATCAAGGCGTATCAACGATGTCGTCATCAAAAAACAAAAATATATCATAAAGCACTTTACTTTTATTGCTTATCAAGCTGGTATTAGGCTTGCTACTATGCAAAAAAACAAAAGTATATCTATTGACCGGATTCAACAGGACTGCGCATAGTATCGAGAGAATCCTACAGGACTAAAGCACTGATCGCCGACAATGACAAAGCGTTCGCTGCCAGCTGATAGAGTGGGCAGGACACCCCTCGAGAGGGCCGTTCCATGTTGCGCCACGTGACTAGCTTAGTTTCCGCGAATGCCACCAGTTTAGCGCTCCCCGGAAAAAGCCGCACGCTTGTGCGTTATAGACAAGTGTGATTAGCACTGTACACTCAGGGACTGTGCCTACTAAGTTAAAAAGTGAGCTGCTGAATGCACCGATAGTCCAGTCGACGTTTTGCTGATGGACGTCTTTCTTTCTCATACTTGATAAGCTGGTGGGATTAGCTTTTCAGAGGTGTGACTAAGGCGAAATGGATGGCACTTTGATTTTGTACAATACCTACCGACGTCACGCTTCTACTAGTAATGACCCATTTCATTCTTTCCGTCATCTTAGCGTAGTTAGTCGTAGTGAATATGTGTGATGTACTGATTAGAAAATAAGGGATCGGGAGGAGGCTGCCAAAGTGGCCGCAGGGATGGGACACGCACAAGCGAGAGAATGTACTAGGGATAATGGAAAAAAGAAATGCTAAATAAGGCGGCAAAGTTTTCCGTTTCTTCGTTTATTTCTTCCTTTTTTTTTCCCCTTGTTTCAACGTAAAAAAATTCCAGTGTTCCCAAGGATCGAGAAATAGCCGGCGTTATCTTGTTGACTCTGCCGAGTGACGGAGCCATATGCGGTATAACATGTGATGGCCCGGGAGCATTCCGTCGCCCTTTAGCGTAGAGAACACACGCTCGCTCGCAGAAAGGAAAGGTCGAAACGCGGATGCCGGCGCGCCGGGGTCATTGAAAACGCATGCTTACAAGGCTCACCATAAAGAGACCCCAAAGAGGACATAAAAATTTGTAAAATCTGAATGACTTTCGGAAACATACACACCGGATTTGTATATAATTGCGCATAATATTGAGTCTATTTACGGGAGAATTAATCCCGATTAAATTTGAAGATTGTCGCCATGTGCTGCAAGAAGCGCGGAAAAGGAAGACGCCGTAAGAGTGCTTACAATTTTCTGCCGAAGATGTGCAGTTGCACACGAAAGCCGCCAGTAGATCCACAGGGAAGTGCTAAAACCTTAATTTTGCTACCCTAGCTGTTGAAGGGTTCAAAAACGAAGCGGAACAAAATATGTATCTGTCTAAACTTATGGAAGGCGTGCATTCTTACATTCGATTATCGTAAAGTTTTGGGTGTTTTGTTCGAGTGATAGTTTATTCTAATAATTTAAGCTATATATTACAGTAGGTGATCGAAGAAACAATTGTTTTTTTCGATCACATAGTCTGATATATGTACAGCTTGTGTGGTATATAGCCGACATAAGCAAGATATCATTTTGGCATTCCGGTCACTCTATCAGTGGTATACGGCGTGTTCGTGAACGTGTATCATCGTCGGTTGCTTAGGGTGTTTAAAAAACGCAGAATGTTTCTTATGATGTTAACGCTTCTTGTTTCTTTCTTAGAGCTTCGTATCGCCTTGCCCACTAATATCACTGACATCTAAGCGGCAATAAAATGCCCGGGACACGATCATCCCTGTGCTTCTTAGGACCAGAGTGAAAATAGCGTATTACGTAGCTATGTCTAGAATTCTGATTTTACATCGCTCCTAAAATAAATAAATGCTACCAATAAAGCGTACAATTTATAAGTAAAAGAAGGTCCGGCAAATTACGAACTTGGATATACAATGGATAAACTACATTGGCTGACTCCTCTATTTAAATGGATGGCGACGGGATTAAAATGGTGTGGACTTGAATAAAATTCATAAGCTTCTTGGTTTAAAGTCATGACCACTTGGAAAACCATAAGGTACCTTAAGGTACAGCTGGATTAAATTCAAGAACAGATTAAAAAGCTGGCATTTGGTATTTTACAAACTGGAAAAGATATACTTCCAACCAAAGTAAAAGAAACTTGGTCGACAATCAGCGAATACAACTGTTGTCTTGATGGGACGAAGTTTGTTAACAAACGCGGGAAGTGCGTGGCACACCGCATGACAGCGTGGTACATATAAATAACTGTGCAATGCTGCAGCGTCTAGGCACAAAACGGACATAATAAACGAAACTACGGCACGTTCCCGATCGCCTGCTACAACATGCAAGACGTATGCGTACATAAAAAAATATGTTTGACTCGACGGAACAATCTAGCTTTTACTAAACAGATCAGTTTTCCAACGCTCCCGCTGTGCAAGTGATGATAGCGGTGCCTTCTGGTACATTGGAGCCGGCCACTTCCGTTCGCCAACGAGAGAGCCAGCAGAGAGTGTTTTGAAGATATGATGCAAACACAATGTCCCGCGTCGCCTCTGCACGCGAAAGAGTTTGTATTTTTTTCGCCATTTCGTAAGTTAGCAGATGTATTTTTATTTCTCTTTTCTTCGAATGTCGCTTGATTGCGCAGAAGACATACTTTAGAAGTTTGCGCACGATAAGCCGGCAAAAAGCGACCGGATCAGACAAGTGCTTCTGGGCGTCAACTAGCAGATAATTATCGCCGTTTCGTCCTTGGCAGCTGCGAACAGGGTCGCCGTCGGGTTGTTCACGGTCCCCACCATGACTAATTGTTTGTATCGTTTTTCTTAGGTCCTGCATGCGGCACGCTATAGATACTGTTTTGAGGTTCTGGACTAAACTGTAAGACGTGATAAAGACTGGCGGTACGAATTTGCTTGAGTGGGCCCAAGTCTTAAACTCTTTGATTTCTGATACTAAGTACGTCTCCAAACCAAGACATAATATACGTCGCGGAATAAAAAAAATATTGTAAAAATTATCTAAATAATGTACAGCATGCGGTCATGGTAAAGTTTTATTCCTCAGACCTGGTAGTTATGTTTTACTATAGCTTTGAGAGCTACCGGATAAAAAAATTTCCGGGGTCACACATATTTTTAGATTATATTTGTTTAACAGATATCAGAGTTGTAAGATTATCTGCAGATGTTCCTTGTGAATATGGTCAAAGAGATTTAACATGAGCTACAGAAAGGCATTGGGAGAATTTAAGGTTGTTGTTCAAACATCTTTAATTGGTGGAGGAACCCGTGCTTGGTAGTTTTCCATTTAACTCGGGGAAACAAGTTATTCTGAATAGAGAACTGTCTTGAGCGTAAAAGTGTTCGTCCGATTTGGCTTCACAAAGACGCTTTACTGTTCAACGTACGCAATGTTGTCAGCACAAAAAAAATTATAGAAATAATATTTTGGTGCAGTTGCACAAAGCATTGCGGTCAACCTCCTGGAAAGATCAATCGCGTGGACAGATACTGTTACTTGACGTAACCAAGTGAAACGTTTTAAACACATATAGTTAAAATAAAACTGTTAAATATTTAAAAAAAATATATCTCCGAACGAAACGTGCAGTTCAGTGTGAGCGCAGGCGGAAACCGCTTAGACGGAAGCGCTCGAGGGGATCACAGCTACGTACTCCGACGCCTGTTTTGTTCGTATCTTTCGTAAAATCTGTCCGATAACAACTTACGCTTAGGAAACACTGGCTCTCGCAGAAATGTTTGCACGCGACCCAGCGATCAGCGTGCTGTAACTACTACATTAGATATTGGAGCTGCCAGTCAAAAAATGAGAAAGTAAAAAGAAACGCAGTGGGAAAGGAAATCGCTTTGTTTTGAAGGAAGCTATTGTCACCGATATCTGTATCAATGATAGAGTGAGTACAATAGCCTTGGCTGCTTTGTCAAAGAACACTTCCTTTCTTTTCTTTTTTTTTGCTTCGTATTCTGGATCATGTTGGCAGGACATGCTACTCCATGCGGTTTGTGTAGAAAGAAGAGGATTTAGGATGTCCTCTTAGAGCATGTACACAATAAAACGTAGAAAGCGGCTGTTATAAAGGCTAAAGTGAATTTTAGACTGATTTGATGAAAAGTGTTTTTTTTTTGTCACGTTTTGGGGTTTTTATGATTTGTTTTGTTGTACATGTGTAACTCGGACAGCTAGTTTGATTAGCTGTCATTACGTTGCATTATGTTTGGAGCTATTGAAATGTACCTAACTTTATTTTTGTTTGTTTAGTTGTGTAAGCAGATGCTGTAGTATGGGGAAAGAAGATCATTTGTTACTTATTCCTGAACCCATGAAACACATTTAAAGAGAGGAAGTGCGATTGGAGGAGCAGGAGCAAACTGTATCGGCATAAGCTTAATGTGGAATGAATGATAATAATCACAGGATAGAAAATGAACAGCACTCACAAAACTTACCCGTTTAAATGAAATGCAGAAAACGCTATTTCAAAGCCAGACTGGTTGTCCGGAACTTAGCTGTAATCGAGAATATTTGACCATCACTTTGAGAAATGTGAAATATGAAGGTGAGCTAGAAACATCGAGAACCTGGACGGTTTTATTTGCTTCCGGCGAGGTTGCATTGCGCGGTATAACTAGTGCGGAGGAAATATTAAAAAGAGAAAAATAAAACATTTCGGTTATTTCATACTGTCAGAAATCTCTGGAGCCGATTAAGCAAAAAATAGTAATGTTTATTTGTCTATTCCATGGATTTCAGCCGGTGTATATTAAATTCAATGATTACAGTGTCAACGGAAAACACAAGCATGTTTTAACTTAGCAAAATATAAGACGAAGAAAAAGACAAGATCATTGCATAAGGATGCCCAAAGTTAACACTGCACATGTTCGAAAGCCACGTTCTCCCCAGCTCCCAATATATATAATATATGGACGCTATCAACTATCAAGGTATATTTGTATTTCCACGAGAGCTTAGCTTTAAGAAAACGCTCTTCGCGAACATTTCTATTTCGTGTATGATCTGAATCTCAGAATATTTACCAAACGGGAGCTTGGCAATTCTATTCCGGCAATAAGTTGTTTCAGTTGCCCACAAAATTAATCGTGTTAATCTTGTTGCCGTAGATTACAGCTTTCTCTACATCCACCCATAGCGCAAAGGAAATTCTACGCGGGGCATGCCATGCCGCCAACCTGAGGCTTGTTGTGTAATCTATATAACATTTTCCTTTTTTAAGGAGCGTTTTTCTATAATGAGCTGGTTATTTTTCGCCGTATAAACAGAAGCCTCATTGGAACGCGCGTTCTTCTGGGTGGTGTCGTGTTTTATTTGCTTTCGTGGGCTTGCTTCTGGCGTTTCATTCTGCATATTGGATTCCGTTTCCCCGCTTATTGCGTTGGTGGCTTAGCTTTAGAACTTGAAGAAGTATGTTGCTGCAGTATACTTGTTAGTGAGCGCGTTGGTAATGATGTAACTTTAGAAAGAGTTTTATACATAAAGACAGGGGACGGGACAACACATCTTTCAACTTTCAACACACAAATAATTTATTGCCGGCAGGCATCGCCTTAGGACCCCCACTATAAGAGAGGGAAACTTAAAAAGAGGGGGAAGGGGAAGGAGGGGGGCAGGAGGAGGCCCCGTGGAGAAATGACGGGGGATAGCGCAGTGGGGAATGTAAAACGCAGAGACAGCGGGAAGGAGAGGAAGGAAGGCCGCATCCCGATTTCCCTCTCAAGAACAATGACCACTTGCCCGCCCCGCCAAGGTCGCCAACTCTGGTCTCAGCAATGTCAACTCTCTCTCCGACAGCGACAACGAGGCGGATTGGATTGGAAAACCCTTATTGTTGGCTAGAGTTACAGTTGGGTATGCTGATCTTGCTAGGTGGCCGTTAATGGAGACTGGCTCCGAAATCTTCTTCGGCGCTTCTTTTATGGCATACGACTCCAAGATATCGCGCCCGTAGCGGTTCTTGTTGGCCCCCGAACACGCGTGGACGGGAACTCAGGGGCGCAGGGAGTGGAAACTTTGAGGTGCTGGACCTGGGGGTGTTGGGAGTCCTTGTCGTTTTTTGCTATTTCTCTTTCATGTTCTGTGAAGGTGCTTTGGTTTCAAGTTTTTCTACATCAATGCCGGTGCTTCCTACCACAAAATCTTTAGTGTAGATCACTCGCAGTGCTCAGGTCTCAAATTTGACAGAACTTGCATATATTGCATTCTACACCTTCAAGATGAACATTATGGCCCCCATTTTGTGCATCACGCAGAACGATAATACAATAGAAGTTGTTTAATAATTTAAACTCGGATACGGAAAGGTACACATGCATTAACGCAAATCAGGGCGCTCCTACAAGGAGTTGGGCGGGGTACTGCTTTGTTAGCATGTAACAAAATACAGACAGGGTCGTAATTTGTTGCAGAATAATAGCCACGTTTAGCTCAGTCATTCTGATCGCCCATTTTAGGTGCAAAATTTTCCGGATTTCATAGTTCCTTTGTTAACTATTTGACCACCCAGTGAAATATATTGGTTACACTGTAGTCCTAATAACTTTACTCCAAATGCGCGAGATAAATATGACTTCTTGCTATGAAGTTTAGTTTCAGAAAATAATTTGCTGCAGAAACCACAATTGTTGGTTGTCTATTAATTGCGAAAGAATTCGTCGAGAGGCTTAACGTGGAATGAGGACGGGTGTTTTAGTTGTCACATTGGTTGCCAGCATCAGCATAGAAAACTGCTTTAGCGCAGAAAATACTGATGGTGGTCGTATCTTTGTGAGGCATTTCGGACTTCGATGACTTCGATAGCGCGGAGGTGGAGTCGGTTGTTGATGGAGACTAAATATTGTTATGTACAGGGAATGAGACTATACAGCAAGTTTTGCTAAACAAAAAGAGAATTTTCGAGACTCACCGTGGACCCTCTCACCGGCTACTCCAGTATAAGCCTGCCCACCTAGCTCCAGACAAGAACGCTCCAATTGGGTCAACATAACTCTTAAATAGCGCGATATTCTTTGCTTAGAAGAAAAACAAAGCACATAAAAAACAGCGCTTGATTTTGACATCATTTCAGTCTAATGCTATTTATTAAAAATCACATCAGTTCGTCTTGCCCTTCTCATTCGTTGACTCTGAGGTAAGGTCTCACTGCTCCCGTGCCGCCCGAATTTACAATATTATCGTGTGCAAACTTAAGCAAGACACGCCTGTTTGAAAAGCGCTGTTAGGGCGGACGCGCACGGAGGAGCAATAAGACACACGTTCAGATGGTGGTGGCATTTCCCGCGGCTTCTCGGAGGCATTCCTGGCTTCCGAACAAAAACAATCGAAAAGAGGTCGCGCTCAACCTTACAAGTGCTAGCCTTGTCAAGGCTATAGAAGCATCACGCACGGGAAATTTCAAAACGCGCAAGCCGTCTTAATACGTCTTTGTGATATTATTTCACCGTCGCATTTCAATTCTCCCGTCTAAACGCTGAACTGCAATGAACGGTGCCGCATCCGCTGGTGCATGCATGGCATTGCCGTCCTTCATAATATTTGTACCAGTTTTTTTTTTTGGTATCTGGCAACTGTATTGGGCAAGATATCTTCAATAAAAATAAGCTTGCGAGTTTCATACTTTATTTATTGATGAGCGCCTCCAGAGGGCCAGTGGAGATTAAAGATATTTTTGACCAGGGAGAGCTTATTCGGGTGGAAACCGAGGGAGATGGAGAGAGGAGAGCCCGCGTGGACGTCGCAACACAGAGTTCTGGTTGGAACGATCGGCAGCTAGACGTACAGCCTTTGCCTCTTCTCAATCTTCAGAGGCGTCCGAACCCGTTCGAAGACTGAGTAGAGACAAAGCCAGGAAGCTTTGCATCTACGCACAAATCATTCCAAACAGAGCTCGGTGCTTTGACCACCCCGCAACCTCTAATTTCCTCCTCCCTCTCAGTTGTGTTACCCCTATCTTATTGCAGTGTTAACATGTACAGTCAGGCAAGAAGAACCACTTCACCCTTAAATCTTCTGGTCTTACTTCAGCACTCATTTTCGAAGCTATGCTGTCGACAGGTTGTTAACAACTCAGTATATTTAAACCAGAAACTAAAAAGGTTATTGCAAAAAAAATATATAAACGATAAACATTTGCTGCTATTAACAATACAAAATCAATAAAACCGAGAAAAAAAACATTTCTACAACACGTTTCGTCGAAACCCTCCCAATGGAGATACGAAGGCTTACTTTGAGTAATTCAACTGAAATGACCGCTTTTAGCATCTGTCCGTGATAGATGACCAAAATACAGCGATATATGACAAAAAAAACACCAAAAATCATTTGCAGGTTTTTCTTATAATGAAACACTGGTAAAAATACGCCCTAGATATACTTAATGACTCATCCATGCGTCTGTCGTGGAAAAAGAAGTGTTTCGCGTTCTGCAGGTTTCACGAGTTGTCATAGAGCTCCAGCAACTAGATAAGTGGTCCCATTTTATTGGGAGTTTTAACTTTTTACTCGTGTGTACATCAGCGTTCCGGTTATCCCGACGAGCTCGTACATAAATATTCTGCTTTCAATTTCATTTTCCTGCAATCTCCATTTCGTGCTTTGTTTGGGTCGCATCTAGTTAAGGTACCATACATTTCTGACAAGGGCTGTCAATCTTCGCTACTATTTATTCTTAATTTTGTTGTAGCTAATATCGAGAGCCTGTTTCAGACAGCTCCTTATTCTTAACTTGACGCGTGCTTCCGGGCGAACATGATGCACTTAGCGCCCTTAAATTGGAAATCGACCCGGGCTTATTTCCTTCCAGCAAGTAAATTTCATGGCGCTTGCTTTTTGCGCCATCTTCTCTTATTCCAACTCCGCGCCTTCTCAAAGATTTGAACACAAAACACCGCTGTCCTTGCAA